>JAOTQE010091016.1:0-26924 GCA_025631205.1 Nesometra sesokonis
GTCGCCTACAGTAATTGATTTTACCCGGCAGAACAAAAGAACACAACTCCACTGTTCAGGGCGTGGAAGGCCGATATAAACTGACAAACAGTGACCCCGAGAGGTCAAATTGCTGTACAGATTAGGATTAGCTGCTTCGCAGCAATTAAAGCCTGTTTTCCTGTCTATCGTTATTCCAAAATCGCCTATTTGAAACGGCCCTTTGAATTGTTAAAAAATTAACAATAAAATTCAAATCATGCTGGACCGCTATATTTCCGCTATTTACTACGCTGTGCAACAAAATTCGTAAATCTTCATGACGAATTAAAATCACAATAAAACAAATTTAACGAACTTTTCAACTGCAATTTTTATGTATTATTATTTTATGTTCTGAAGCAAGTTACAACTCGGGAAAATATAATAAATAATCAAAATGTAAATTTTTGCTGTGGGCAATGTTGCCTTGCGAGCACCCAAATTTAACGATCCAAATCGTCAAAGTTAAACTCAGTTTACCTTTGACGATCCACATCGTCAAATTTGTTTTAACGTCAAAAGTGGCCCCTTTTTCTGTTGATTGTTGTGAAAATCCTCATTTCAAAATTAACGATCGAAAACGCTGATTCAAATCGCCATTTTTGGGATTAACGATCAACAGGAAAACAGGCTTAAAATTTTTACTCGGGAGGATGGGAATGCCGTGATGGGAGTGCCTTTTGGCTACCCATGTACATTTCACATTAGTACACACATCCTTTTTAGGACAACAGCAAACTTAGTATTTCCCATCTATGTAAACGTCTACAAAATAAGTATTATTCTTAAATAACTATAAAATTGCAATTTAAAAAGTGGAATTTTCGAAACATTATAGATCATTTTAACATCTTATAAGCTTTTTAAAAATAACAATGACACTTTCAGTGTGGTAAAATAATGTTTTTAAGCTTTTTAAAACAACAATGATACTTTCAGTATGGTAAAATAATGTTTTTAAGCTTTTTAAAACAACAATGATACTTTCAGTATGGTAAAATAAGGTTTTTAAGCTTTTTAAAACAACAATGATACTTTCGGTATGGTAAAATAAAGTTTTTAAGCTTTTTAAAACAACAATGATACTTTCAGTATGGTAAAATAATGTTTTATTCAGGAGTAAAATGTAGGGCTAGTTCTCCGCGATGCATAAGCAGTGTTTATGTTTTTACGATCCACAGAGTATAGAACACCATCCCCTCACTTCCCTTCCTGCTGCATAAACTGCATATCACCTTACTCCTCTGGGGTTGTTCAGCCAGGTTCGAACCAGGACCTCGGGATGGGAAGGCAAGCATGCTAACCACCAAGCTACAGCACCACTCTGTTTTGTATTAGTGTTGGGAAATGAATTGAACATTGAAATTAATTTCTGCACAGTTTATTTTGAAATAAAACTACATTGTTTTCGCCGTAATTGTTGGCAATGTAACTTGCATGAGATTGGGTTAAATATCTATCTATAATCTTACTAAGCCTATTTCGTTTTCTTGTCTTTCAACAGAGCCTTGTCTTTCCTGGAAAAGAATTTCAACAGCGTGGTTCCTGAGATGGTGCTCAGTGAGGATGATAAGAATGTAATAGTTGCTGTGGCAAAGGAACTGAGAATTTACATTGAACTTTTAGAGAAGGTCAAGTAAGTAATAGTAAAGATAATCTTTCTTTTCTATTGATCAAAAATAGAGAAATAGGTACAGGTACATTTGACAAGCAATCTGCTTGCTTCATAAAGTAGACTAGTGTTATTTCCAGTCTGGTCTAATATCACCTTAATGATGTTAAGGGAACAGTGCAACACTATGTCATCAACTATGGCCTGAGTAGGGTCAGATTTAGTGGGGTGGGGAAACATCTGGAATCCTCAGTCCCCTAACATTACCAAAGTAAAGTTGCTCTCCCTTATCCCCCACCCAAAAAAAAAAAAAATTTGATGAATTCTGGATCCGCCCGTAAAAAGCAAATAGTATGTGTTTAAATGTTGAATAATATTGATAAAAGCACAAAATGAAATATTGATTTTAGTCAATTAATATTTTATTTTTGTCTCTTAGGATTCGAGATGCCCTCCGTCAAGTGCTTTCAATATCTCGTATTGGTAACCAGCATCTTCAAGCCACCAAGCCATGGGATCTGATGAAAACAAAAAAAGACGAAGACAGGTAAGGTATTTCAGATGCTCTGCTATGAGATCTCTACCTGCTATGTTACAAATTGTCTAACCCAAGACATTGGAAAATTTTGATGGTACCTTTCCACATGTCTTGGCTTAGCATTAAATTCTTAAAATGTTTTATGCTACATTCCTCACATTCTAGTCCTGACCCCACCAAATTCCAGGAGTTCCAGTTTGTTCCATGAAGGGGTGGATCCAGGGTTGTGATTTAGGGGAGGCTTAAATCCCAATTTTGGTATTGACAAGCAAAAAAAATATGCTTGCAATAAGCAGGTCAGATTTTGTCTCTAGGAGTGCCTTTATTTTTTATGCCTTTATTTTTTATGCCTTTATTTTTTTGTGCCTTAGTTTTTTAGTAGTCCATTATCATTTAAACAAAAAAAAAATCTTTGGGTCAACTTTAGTGAGGGCTTAAGCCTGTTAACCACCCCCATAAATCCGCCACTGCAATGTACTGCCAACTTCATTCTCCATTCCCGGATATTTTTTATCACCTTCTATATTTTCCCTTACAACTCTGATTCTGTGGTTGGCAGTTAGCTCAGAGAGAGTGGCAATTAGCCATAAATTTATTATTTACAGTGTAGGCGTCTACTATTTGACAGTCGTCGGCCTTCGTCACAAACATGTAAGTTAAATAATAATAACTGTTATATAATTATTATATTTTTAACAATCTTTTGTCATATAAATTATTTACATTTCAAATATATTCTATGTTGTCAACATCTTTATATTTGTATTAAATTTACTTACATTTATTGATAAATTTGAAACTTATGAAAGATTTGGGGCACAATTTTGACGTAGAAACAATGTTAGAACGTAACACGATTTGATTGGTTGGATTTTGAAATAGTAGGCGCTTCCGTGGAATTGCACTTTGAGGCTATGTATTCTGTGGAATACATAATATACTGAAGGGAAAAGAATGGTTAGTGAAAATTTGTAAATTTGTATGTAAACAAGAAACAATGATATTTAATGGTTGATCTGTTTCAGAGTAAAAGCAGGAACTGTTATTGGAATTGCAACAAACATTAGCTATCTTATATCAGTGACGTTACATCCATACATGCCGAGCGTTAGCCAAACTATACAAGAACAACTCCAGGCAACAACCATCTCAAACTACCTCAGTGAGAAATTTGTATGCCACCTTCAGCCTGGACACAAGATAGGAAAGGTAGGTAATAATCATAGTACAGTTAACTCGCTTTCAGCCACCCTTCAGACTGTCAATTTTGGCTTGGTTTTCTTGACAGTTCATTTGAGTCATGTTTACCTATGTTTACATTGGTTTCATGATTTTGGGACTGGTTTAGCACGCAATTTGTTTTTTTTTGGGTGGGGGGGGGGGGTTGTTGGTTTGGGGAGAGTTCACTAGACTTTTGAAATAAATATATGTATAAATAATATGGTCATAAAACCAGTGGGTTATTGACTAAAGGTTTGCAGTTTGATCCAAATTTATAATTGTTTGTTGATTGATTGTTGTAGTTTCCTGTTTTCAGTAATTGTTTGGTTTTGTTGTTTAAATAATGGACAAATTTGGTGTTTAAGTTGACTCTACAATCAGTAGGGCCCAATCAACAAATTGGAAGTCAAGTTTCGTATTAATGTTGACGATTTGGCATGTTCTTAATGCAATAATACATGTCAATATTGGTATCTGCATGTTTTTTCTGGTGGATTGGTTTGATTTCTAGATGTTAATGACCAAGAAATTGATAGTATTTATTCAGTATGATAAATCAAGGAGAACTCACAAAAGTTTGAAGTGGAGTTAAGTCCAATGAAATCCATCTAAGGGTATTGAACATTATCTCAAGAAACATTGCATACTGCATACCAAACTGTGCTCTTTAATGTGGATAAACATATAACAATTGTGTTACACCATGTATGTAGTTGTAAGCTACTCAACGTTTCGATTGATGTGTTTTGAACATCCTCAGTAGTGATCGAAGCACATCAATCGAAACTTTGAGTAGCTTACAACTACACATGTGGGGACTGCAAAAATTGTTTATCAACATCTTACCATGCAAACCTTCAAGTAATATATACTCTTTAATGTGCTCATGCAACACACAAGACCAGTAACTTAACATTTCCCTCCAAAGACATTACACTGAATAGAAACTTCTTTAACACTTGAAAAAATATTTAATGCAATGACACACAACTGCTTACCTTATTATGATTGTTTTCAGCCATCACCATTGTTTAGCAAAATTGAGCCAGCACAAGCAGAAGAGCTAAAGAAACAGTTTGCTGGAAAGCAGAACCCAGTGGCCGAGACCCAGAAGGCGCCCTCTGCAGCTCAGTCAACACCCGCAGCACCACCACAGCAGCAGTCCAGTGCTGCTGAACCAGTACCTAACAGTCCAGTGGATGTTGAGAAGCTCAAAGAGCAAGTTACAGCTCAGGTTAGTGTTGAGATATATTCAATATATTATTAGACACTTTATTACATAAATCTCAAAAGTGTGTCTGTTTGAGTTGTTCAAACAATTAAATCTTGGTTACACTTAGCTGCACTGATGAGGCCTAGAAGGCTGAAATGGATCATTCTTCAGCTATCGGGACAACTTTCAGCTATTGCTAAATTTATTTTATTCATCTTGGTGAGAATTTCTATACTATTACATTTAAATACATATAAAATTTTACATTTTTCCCTTTGAAGTAAATTATACTTAAATGGAAATCCTTTTTCATGTGCAAATGGTGAACTTAAAAAAAAAATATATTTTATTTATATAGTATTTTTTCTTATAAGCGCTTCTTGTTGTTACACTAGTTCTTAGAACAAAGGTATCCATTTTGGAGTAATGCCATTATATTTTAACTGTTTCAGCGCATTTGTACCCATTAATACAACTGGGGGAGGGAGGTGTTTTACCTAGGAAAACAAGCAACTGATCTCACAATTTGAAGTCTGAATCACAACTGTTTTCATACAATGCATGACCATATACTGTGCTATTATTAATGTTACTGTTTGGTATTTGAAATTCACTGCCACAAATGTGTCTTCAACCAGACTGATTATTTTTAAGTCTTCTCTAGAGCAATATTCAAAACAAAAATCAAAACCAGTACTGGGGCAACCATCTGTCCAAATTGACACCATATGTGGTTTGACTTGACTACATTTTGAGGGGACTATGACCAAAGTCATGCTAGGGCTTCTAATCCAGGAAGTTTTCCTGGAATCAAGATACTTTCCAGGCACGTATTTAAGGGGGGGGGGGGAGAACGCAGCCGGTACGTGCCCCCTATTATTGTCATTTTGCCAAAACTCAGTTGTGCCCCCGGCCATATTAGGAGCTTCAGGTCTAAAATTGACCCTAAAAGTAAAAATGAGGAAATAACGGTTTTTTTTTGTCGAAATCAAACTGGTAACCACACCCACCCGGCCTGCAAAAGTGCGCCCCTGCTTTCGCTGGATCCTGGATCCACCCCTGCTTTCCATTTGATTTTGTAGAAAACACTAAATATCAAACTTCATACAGTAATGCATCCTCTGTATCACTGAATAAAGATGTATTTTTGAAAACAATACAATATATATATTATTTTGATTTTTTAGGGAGAGATTGTGAGAGCCCTAAAAGCAGAAAAGGTAGACAAAGCTAAGATTGACGCAGAGGTGAAGAAACTACTGGAATTAAAGGAAACTCTTGCCAAAGCAACCGGAGAATCACCACCAAAATCAGCTAGTAAAAGTAAAAGTAAAAAGAAGAATAAAAAGAAATGAATAAAAAAATAATTAAAATAAAATAATAAATTAATTCCATTATTCCGGTACTAATTACTAATCTCATCATGAACACTTAAAGAACTTGGATGTTAACGACACCAGGAACCTAATTTAACATAACAGTTAGTAAATAAGAGAAGAATAAAATAATTAAAAAAATGTAACAAATAGAAATATTTAAACATTTTCAACAGCCTACAAGCCAGTTTTCAGCAGAATGTTTCAAAATTTGTCCATGGTTTGAAGGTTTAGGTCAGGTTCAAAATCTTTAAAAAAAAGCAATTTTATTTCATATTGTTTGAAAACGCACTTTCCAATTACAAAATCATTTAATATTATAGTTTGACAAGCCAGTGCACTTTGGTGGAATGGTTAGTATTGTGCTTTTTCAATCCAGTAGCATGAGTTGATTTCCGAGTGGATACTTCTCTCTTTTGTTATACAGCCATTAATTAAGTAGGGCTGAATGGATATTTCACATGATGATTGTTAAGTTTAGAGGGCGATTGAATCAATCTTTTATAAAACCTTTAAATTCACAGCGTTCCATGTCAGTTATGTTTGGGAATGTGGATAAGTGTAATAAGGGTTCGTATGCGTCCTTGAAAGTCCTGGAAACACAAAGGCTATGTTCAGATGCATGGCTTAAGTGGAGCTTAGCGTAAGCAAGGCGCCAGCCAATCTGCGGCGTAACGACCATGGTGTAGCGCAAGTCATAAGCAATTTTAAAATTTCCGCCAGTGGGGTTTTCTATGACCAGTGATCCGTAATTGATTGGCCAATGCAGACTGATTGCAAATTGTGATTTGACAAGTGTACGAGGCGTAGCTTACGCTAAACCGGCCGGCTAGTTCAGACACAGATAATCATATGCCGTGTACGTTACGCTCCGCTTAATCGTTAAGTCTGAACATAGCCAAACATGCATTTTTTAATACTGGAAACTCCTGGAATATGCTAATTGTCCTTAAATGTCCTAGAAATTTCATGATATTGAGGTAAAACATAGCTATTTTCAATAAACTCAAAGGTTCATTTTTTATTTTTTGGACCATTGATTGAGTGTCCTTGAAATTTAAAAAATATGACCTGGAATATCCTTGAAATTTACTTGTTTTAAGGTGTATGAACCCTGTGTAATGATGGTCAACCCGCCAGTACCTGGTTCAAACTTCACAACCCCACATTCGTCATGTGTTTTTTTAGTGTTTCATTACTGTACTAAATGTACTTCAAATATACCACTGGTTTTTCCCCATTTTTTTCAGTATTAATTTGTACTTCAAATTTGTATACAATGTATGTTAGGCCATTCGAAAATTTATGCAGTGGAGAATTAGGACGTTGGTGGAGGTATATCCTCTTTGAGTGCCCTCTAGTTTTGATCTCCATTTACTGAACTTGTAGGCTAGGCCTTATAAGGTTTTAATTCCCCATTATACCTAGACGTCTTATCATCATTGTCATCATGAAACAACTAAATACACTACTGCCCAGAACTAACCATAGGTATATATTTTGTCCACAATATCTTGTCATTTTAGATTGAGAATTTCTGCCTGGTGTTAACTTTATTTCATTTAAGTAAAGAAAGTTAAAATAATTATCTATGTACATTTAAAATTTACAGATATTTCTGAAAATGGGATTGTTAAATAAGGAGAATAATTGGTGTCTTGTGATATGTTTTCGAGGATTCTAATTGGTCAATAAACGTAATACATCATGACACATTTGTTGTGTGTTGTGTTCTTGACCTTGGTAATTCACATGCGCAGTTGAAACCGTGAAATGACGTATTCTACACTTTCATGGGCTAGATGTCTGTGTCAAAGAAGGTCAAGGCTTAGATAGACCTAGCATAGACAGGGACAGTTACAGTATTTAGCTTTTGGGGTTGCTAGTATCTTCACAGCTCAAATTTTTGCAGCCTGGGCCACCTACTCCGTAGTCTAACCAGATAAGTACTCGGTTTGACAATCTTATCATTACATTTTTACAGGTGGTGGTCTCCCTTTTAGAGGCAGTCCTTAACCAGTTTAGGGAAAGCTTGAAACCCTATTAAACCCCCTGGATTTGCCACTGTTAGAACAATCTGAATTTATTACAAGCCCAACATTTTACGTGGCATTGGGTGAAAATCACAGAGATGAATATTGATCAAAACTTGATATTGAACTGGTAAAAACTTCATTATTGAATAATAACAAACTTCATTATCCCCTTGAAAATAAGATGAATAGGCTTTATTGTTTTTGTGTCATAAACAAATATTAAAACGAAAAGATCACTTAAAACTTATTCATACAAATGTATAGCAAAGAATTCTTAGAACATTCCATTACAGTGTCAAGGCTACCTCCATCAGGGCATCCTTGATTCTAAATAGATCAGACAAAAGGGTAGGTAGAGAAAATCTATACAGGTAGATATCACTTATATACAGTACTACCATTGGAATTATATTTAACTATGATTTGTTAAGCTAATAATATGCAAAAATTGTTAAAATGGATACTAGAAGATAACTGATCAATATAAATTATCATCACCATTGTAAGTCTGTATCATCTCTCCCTAAAAAAGTAATAAATTTATAATGATGTATCAATACGTATTGCATACAGTATATAATTCCATTGAGCTGGTCCCACATTTTATTATAAAAAAAACATATTGTAAACTGAATACTTGGTGTGTTTATATTTTTACGCCTCTGCTTGTGCATTCTTGTCTAATTGTACTGAGCTTGTTCCACTTTCATATAATTGATTATCTATGCCAGTGGCTGCTTTGGTGTCATCGAAGGAGAACTTCTTCCTCTGGGCCACGAACCATGCGATCATTACAATGGCAAGTAGGAGAACACAAGATGCTAGGACAATACCAACGATTGCTCCGGTGTTTAGACCTATTTAAAAAGAATATATTATTAAAGCATAAAAAATTACCATGGAATCAGGGTCAGTCAAAATGATGAGAGTGGGGTGCTGGTGGGGTGTTAGAGTGGGGTGCTGGTGGGGTGTTAGAAGTCTATGACACTAAGGCTCAGCATTGTGTAATATGATGGCAGAGCTCCCAAGTCAGGATTGTCCTGGAGTCTCCAGGAATTTTGGATGATCTCCTGTGCTCTCAGAATTATCAAATTTACTCCCGGGATATTCTCCAGGTTTTATAAAAGTTTCATAATTAGTGCATAAATTGGCATATTTATTTCAAAATATTGGTTGAAAGTAAGCAACTATGAAGTTCAGTAATGTTTTGGGGAAAGTAATAACACATTTTAGCAATGACAATGTTAGAAACTATCATTTCATAACAGTCAAGGTGTTGAGCTTATAAATAAGGGTAATTGTAAACCTATTTCAGAAGGGAACATTGGTAGGACGACCACTAGTAAATCTCCAGGAATTCTGTTTTTTCAACTTGGGACCTCTGCGATGGTCTGTTCCCAATCCACCTTTTAATATAGAATAATTTGTGACCTAACAGATACAGAGGTCCCAAGTTGTATAAACAGAATTCCTAGAGATTTACTCGTGGTCGTCCTACCACTGTTTGTATCCTGTTATGAAATGCTAGTTTCTAACATGAGTTGTCATTGCTAAAATGTGTTAGTACTTTTCTCCTAAACATTACTGAACTTTAAAGTTGCTTACTTTCAACCAATATTTTAAAATAAATAGGTCAATTTATGCTCTGCTTATGAAACTTTTACAATACCTGGATAATTTCCTGGAGAAAACTAAATTCCGGGTGAAAATTTGATAATTCCGGGAGCCCGGGAGATGATCCAAAATTCCTGGAGACTCCAGGACAATCCTGGAGACTTGGGAGCTATGCAGATAAAATTTCACAACATTTCAACAGTGAGAAAATGCCACAAAAGACTGTGAGTTCCGAATCAAAAGTGGGTCTACAACTAAAATATACACAGTGTTAAAGTATAGGAAAATGACAGATTTTGAAAGGTTGTGCTTGAAAACTGAAATCACAGTACAAATAACTCATATAAATGCAATGATCAGTTAAATTCATATAAGAACAGGTATTTTGTAATGTGGTTTTTGATACAATCCTTTCAAAATTAGTAATTGAATTTTTTGGGAAAGTGGGAATCGGTTAAATTATCCGAGTGGTTCAGGTAAGTAACCTAACAGGTAAAATTTCTGGGCTGTTTGCGCTGGACTCATTTAATTAGAGAGCTTTCAATTTGTAAACGATGGGGAAGGTGGAACATAGGTGGAGGGGTGTATCTGACATCCCCCCAAAATCATCAAAATGAAGTTGCTGCCCTGCCCAAAATTCAGCTATAAAATAATAAACAAGGCTCAGTAACAAACAGGGCAAATTTTTGATGCTTGTCAAATTATAAAATGGGGAAACCACCGGCCCTGATCAGGGGGCAGAACTATATGTGCTGCGTTGTCGCCCTGAATCTAGGATGGTCATCGGATGATTTTGTATCTACGCCACAACGCAGTACCCATAATGATGAAAGTAAGGTTTAATACAGTCTAATGTCATTAAGTATAGAAAATTACAGTAATTGAAATAGACAGTTTCTTTGAATTTATAAATACTCTGTAGTTTGCATTGTTTTGCACTTTATTGATCATCAAGTTTAAAAGTGTGGTAATTCATGCCTATATCACATCATACGTGCACATCATCAGTACCGAAATAGATTGAAAATAGAATGTAGCGCATTTAATTTCTTTTTGTGTTCTACGCTCACATCCTCGTAAATCCAAAGCTTGCTATAACAGTAAAACTGACCAATGTGTCAGATTTGGTGAAAAAATCTTAGTGCAATTGCGGCTTTAAAATATGTAGGCATTTCAGCATAAATATAAGTACAAGGCAATAGTGTAAATAAACTGATGTTAACATTTACTATATTTTTGTAGGCTGGGTTTACCTTACTGGTTTAAACATAGTGTATTTTTTAAACCAGTAGATACTGTAGTAAGCTGAATATTTTTTTTTATTTTAAAATTGTACTGATATATTGTTTACATCAATGCTTTAGTTTTATTATGTACACCAAAGTAAAACCATCATTGCCCATTATCATTGTTTTTACATAAATCTTTTAATATATATTTTTTAAATGTCGTTTACACACTTACCACCAGTATTTGGTTGCTTATTTCCACCACCGTCAGTTGGAGTCAGTGGTGGATATGGTCCATCTCCTGTTGAACTTACTGGTGGGCCTGAGAAAAAAAAAAAGGATTTAAGTAATGCCCCTTTTGTTCTTTTAAAACTATCTTGTGCCTGTTTCTTTTATTTTGCATAAGAACGGTGATGGTGGAGGTATAAACAAAAAAAATCACATATACCTAGAGCTCTCTGATTCTATAACTATTTCAACAAGTTTCCTAGATTTAAATTAAAACAATATGGATGGTGAACCTTCATGTTATTGGCTTCATCTCTGTTGAATGATCTACCTTTGTTCACACTCAATTCTTTCAAAATTAATTTTAAAATTTGTTTGTTTCAATCCATATAATATCTCTTCTATCATAAAGCAAAAGTACAGTGACCTACTTGTTAACAGAGGTGTACCACGAAAACCACTGTAGTATAGTGAAAATTATTTAAATTCACAGCATTATTAAAAATCGTTGAAAATTTAGTTAAAAATTAGTTATTTTTAGTTATTATTAACAGTGTATTACCTTTAAGAATTTGACAAACATAAGCCTGGCCATCATAGCAATTCTCATCATTCCAGTAACCATACTCTGGGTACAGTTCAACACAGTTCTCATGTTTTCCATTGTGTGTCATGCTTGGCTCCCCATCATCCCAGAATGTGTAGTCTACACCAGTACCATCAGACCACTGAAACCCACCTATACAAGAGTGAATCATAAATAGTTAAATGTTCTTATCTACAAAGCAATTAGTAATTGGTAGAAGACTGGTTATGACATGAATGGGCAAATGAAAGCAACTGAGCTTATGTTGGCTTTTGATCAACTTTAAAGATGTATTGTCACTCGAAAATGACCAAAAACTCATAACCATTAATTTAGAAATTAACTTCAAAGTAACATCAAAGTTAACAACTTGTGAATTGAAATTAGTATATTTCAAATATTAATGAGATTTTTATTCTGAAAAATAACCAAAATTATAGAGGTTGCCAGCATTTTAGTGGATTTTTGCTCATTTTTACCATTATAATTTTGCAAAATCATGGGGTAAATATTTCTCTTCTATTCCAATTTTACAGGAATGGTCATAGTGAATATAAGATAAAAATATCAGCATTAGGAGCTTGTTAATTTCCTTAGGCTAAGACAATTTCTAAGGTGAAATTGAACAATCCCAGGTCAGGTTGAAAGCCTAGCTTCAGGTGACAGGATGTATGACCGGGTCCTACTAAACACCGCCCGAGACCGCCCGGTGATATTTTAATCACGCCCGGGTCTCCAATTTAATAAATTTTAACAAAATAATAATGCCCGAGGGTAGTTGGTAATTTGTTACACCAAAATACATACTTTTGTCAAACAGAAATATACTTTTTACGCATAAAACTAGCCTACATCTAACTCGCGTCGTCACGCTGGGATTCCGTCACGCTGCAGGGTGGGTACCCGCTGCACTGCTGAAAGCGTTAACTATCATAAAAGTGTAAACGCGTTTTAGGAATGGAGGCGAAAGGCCGCCCGAGTATTTCATAAAGGCTGACGGATTCCCCTATTTATGCTCTTTATATTAGACATTCAGACCATGGAGGTATTATATTCAGACCTAGGTTTTTATTACTAACATTATTATGTCTATAATGTTTAAATCAATGCTTTAGAACAAAGTTTTTATAAAACGGGTTACGTGATGATAACTTTAAACTACAGTAAAACGCCTTCAGCAGTCCAGTGCAGTACCGCGATCCACTGTTGTTTATGATGCCGTTGTGGTGGTAGTATTGCAAGTAAGTTTTACTCGTAAAAAATACATTTTTGTTTAACAATAGTATGTATTTTGGTGTAACAAATTACCAACTATCCTCGGGCGTTATTATTTTGTTAAAATTTATTAAATTGGGTACTCGGGCGTGATTAAAATATCACCGGGCGGTCTCGGGCGGTGTTTAGTAGGACCGGTATGACCAGCTGTTTTTTTTTAAATTTCATGTCCAACAGCGAGTTTTCTAAACCAAGTCTCATTGTGAGGCTTAGTAAGTGGTGTTGTTATGTCGTGGGAAAGAACCTAGTATGCAGCATAGATATATTATTTACAGCTAGATGGTGAACTTCCACAGAATAAATAGCCCCAAAGTGCAGTTCCATGTAGTGCCTACTATTTCAGAATCCAAACAATCAAAGTGTGTTCCGTTCTAACGCTGTTGCTAAGTCGAAATTGCGCCCCAATCTTTGATAAAAGTATCAAATTTATCAATAAATGAAAGTATATTTAATTCAAATCTAAAGACATTGGCAACATAAAGTATGTAATGTAACAAAAGAATTTTAAAAATACAATAATTGTAAAACAGTTATTATTTAACTTACATGTTTGTGATGAAGGCTGAGAAATCAAAATAGTAGGTGCCTACATGGGACTGTAATTCTACAATGTTAAGTTCACCATCTAGCCGTAAATAATATATCTATGGTATGCAGCCAGGTTCGAACCGAGGACCTTGGGACTGGAAGGCAATCATGTTATCCACCAAGCTACAGTGCCATTACTTTTTTGTTTTCTTCATGTAGATTTATTTTAATATAAAGTAAAAACAATCTTTCTCACCTGCATCTGATCTGTATAATCCAAGCCAAACACTTTTTCCTAAAAAGCTCTGCACATTAGAACGAATGAATTCATTCTGAGCTCTGCTGTGGATGCTGGTTAGATGAGCGGCATGGTTCAACGAGCAAGCAAATTCTGCCTCCGCCCATGAGATGGAGGTGAAAGAGACGCCAAAGTAATAGCAGTGCCGGCCGTAAGGAACCCACTCCTCACTAGGACAGGTGCCAGGACCTGGTGCTGGGGTAACAGGCTTCTGAGCTATAAAAGAACCACACAAGATGAATACATTAATTATTACAAGGTTATTTCAGACTCAAGCCGTTGTAAACAACTTCTATTAAGCATGGACCTTTTCAGATCTTGAATTCAAGTCCTATGATTAAACACTATGATTCTTTTAGGTCAATTTAATCATTCTAAAGCTACTTTCAAAATAGTTGCAAGACCAAAAGGTAGAAATCCATCACACGACAAAATTTTTTAATGAGACACGAGTGGATCATAGAAATTGACGCAAAAAATGTTGACAGCATACAATTTTATAATAAAAAACATACCTTATCACAAAAATCTTGGAGATGGACGCACGGTGGTGCAAGACCGTTATGGCTCATCATACAATGGTGTTGCAAATAGAGCAATTAAAAACGTGTGGAGCATCTTACGACCCAAAATATTTGTGCACCACTCGTGAGTCTACTGACAACCGTACCAATGCCCGCATGATTCATGGATCATAAAATTAGTCGCAACAATTGTGCCTGGATTTCATGCATGCACCAAATTCAGCTGCAACTCTCTCGACTCGAAATATCGCATGGAATTTTTACAATTGTTCGTAGGGAAGCTGTGATACGTCTTACAAAAGGTCAAAATTAACGACCACAAGCGCCGTAAACAGGCAGCCAATTGTGAAAGGATCTTAATATTATACAGTCAAATGCTGGGGCAGTGACAGGGGAGTGTTAGGTGCAATAACACCCACCCCCACAAACTTTGAATCAATTTCCAAAAACAGCAATGGATCGCACAATCAATACCATCCTAACATAGAGAAATACTGTATAGTCATCTTATGTAAGGTGTTTATTTAGTTTATTTTCCCTTACAGAGTGTGACATGCTTTAATTGTGGTAAATTTGTAACAGTTTGAAGAGCAATTTAATTTGGAAAATATAAATTGTTCAGTTTATCATAAAATTTTATTGTATACAGTTGATGCCATTATTATTATTATTATTATTATTATTAGTATTATTATTATATTATTATTGTTATATACTTACCAGTAGTTGTCTTGCATAGAGCATAGTGAGGGCTGGTACAGACAGCATCCTCCCAATGCCCATCTCCATTCACTCGGACACATCCCTCTCCAGGCCCCTTACTAGGTTCATTTTCTGCCCAGTTTGTGTACCATATTGGCCAGCCATCCAACCACATGTATTCTCCTTCTACCTGCAAAGAGAAATTAAAAGAAAATATTGGTGTCAAGCCAATTCATCTGAATGATTTAGTAAATTTAAAATTGTTTTAGTACCGCCCTAAAAAGCTAACAGAATCAATCTCAATCGTTTAAAACTTTTTTATCACCTGTCATTACAGAAAAGTATTATATTTAGATTTTTGCCCATAACTTAACTTCTATTCATATATTCTGCTTATTGTGTAATATCTATATTTCCTATATTAAAATATTTTTGTTTTAATATTTTTTTAGTGAGGTTTCCTACTGATCACCTTTGACTGAATGTAAATGAAGAGAAGTTGAAAGAAAATTAGCTTTTGTTTATAATTATTGTCATATTCTGTAGATATTTACTGATTTTTTAATGCATTTTACATTTTACTCTGGAATATCAACTCTTTTGCCCTCTGATTTTATTAGATTAATAAAAATATATCTGTCAGTAATAAATTTGAAATGATTACCAAGGAAACTAATACTCAACAAATAAAGAATTATTATGAAAAAACATCTACCTTAGTATCTATCATGCCAATCCATACAGGTTCATTTTGGTTTCCATAAATGAGTGATTCTACAAACACTTGTTCATATCCATCAGGAATGCTTGCTAATTCAGAATTTTGGTTCTCACACAGCTGCCTGGCAGATGCGAAATCACGCTGGGTGATGTCCATCATGTAGCAAGAATCGCCGTACTTGCGGAAGCCAGGTTGGCCGCAGTATTCAATGGTGTCATCAGCATTAGGAAGGTTGGGGTCTAAGGAAATATGGTAACTAATATGGTAATAATAATAATGTGATTTCAGACGTCCCAAGTTTGAGAAGTCAAAAACCAGGAGATTTTATGTCAGCTGCTTTGTCGATCAAATTTGCGTAAATGCAAATGTGCGACGAGTCACAATATAAAACAGAACACAGAAAAAGTACACAACATATTTAAAATATCTATATTATTGTACATAAATTGTTTTTAACACTGACCAAAGCTGGTATTTTTTAAGGGACAACCGATTTTGTTTCTAGGATAGGCCAAGACCCACATTGAATATTTTTGGGAGGCACTTAAAATTTTCAGGAGAAAAATGTATTTTTTCAGGAGAGCGGGAGATGACTCAGAAAATTAGGAGACTCCCGCCATTTCAGGAGACTTGGGACCTCTGTGATTTTTATATAGTGCTGTATGGCCTCTAAATATTTCACATTATTACATCAGTTATTGGAATGAATCCATAGCTCCCTTTCATGATCATAATGACAGAGTTGTAATCAATGAATTTTGTACCTCTCAGGTACCTATATTCCTGGGAGAGGTATCCACTTATATTTATAGGTGGGGTAGGTCTAACCACTTATACTTCTTGGTGGGCTAATCAACTTATACTCCTGGGTGGAAAGAGGCAACATAGATAAATTGCCCCATGTACAACAACAATCTACCAGTATCAACCAGTATTTTTTTTAATTAGTTTGAACTGACTTTTAAACTTCCAACCTTATGATTGGAATTCTGAACTTTCAGTCACTGTGCCAAATGTTGTTCCAAGGTGTAGATTATTATTGTAATCATTGATGAAATAAAATGATTTTCTTACCAAGATTTTGCTGGCAGACATAGGCATGTAAAATATCACATCCAACATCGTCCCATTTTCCTGTCTGTTCACCACTATCAATCATTTTAACACAATCATTTGAACTCTGTTAATATAAGGTTTATAAAATAAATGCACTGTAATTATATTTTTAAGTGGTTGATTATATCATGTTTTTGAAAATAAAAAAAGACATTAAATCATATAATCAAAATTGCCTAAGCCAACTTTGCTTAAGTCAAATTATTTCCAAGTTGAATCTATTTTTCATGCCAGCTTGACATGTTTTCCATTAAATAAACAATCTGTCAAATTTGTTTATTAATGCCACTTTGGATTTTATCTAAACAAGTTTGACTAGAATATATTAAGAAATAATCATAGATAATAGTACATTATAGCACAATATTAGATGGAACAACAATAATTAGTAAAACACTAATTGGCATATAGGCTGGTTAAGGCCAATAATATAAAAATGTAAAACATAAAACACCATAAACATACTTTTTTAAGACTAATTAATTAATCACCACCAAAAGGAACCCACTGGAAATATGTCCACTTCGGATTTTCCAGATATTTATGAGATATTTAAATTTATTTCATCATTTTATGGTCCCAAACATGTTGGTGCGGACAGATAGTTTTGGATGAGACATTAAGCCGTTGGTCCTGTGTACAACATGGCTCATTTGCACGTTAAAAAAGTAAGCACTCTTTGAAAAAGAGTAGGGGATTGTCTCCGGGTGTACTGCCACCAGAAACACCCCACTGGAAATAAGTCCACTTTGAACTTTCGTGGGTTATCCTTGGTGTCCTACAATACCTAATAAATCAAATCAAATTATAGTATTCTGTTGCTTACCCCATCTGGTAAAAATACACTACTCTTAGGCTCACCACTAGCCCAAGCCTCAAAGTCAAGACTTGTACCATCCACCCAGGCAAATTTGCCATTACTCTGTCTATCATTTAAACCAGTCCACATGTCAGTGTCTGCAGTCTTCAAGTATGTAGATAAATAAGCTACAATAGTAATTATAAACTACAATGTAAATGAAATAATTTTATAATACTAAATGCCTTTACTGGAGATAATTACATAATCGTTAATGCCTTTGAGGGGATACCAACAAAAATATACAGGCTGTGGAAAAATATTGAACAAGTCAAAGACGAGTTCAATATTTTGACACAGTGAGTACAATATTTTTTTGGTATCCCCTGAAAAATCCATGTCCTTCAGACAAAGATATTAGCAAAAAATCTTCAGAGCATGTCTTATAGTTTTTACAGTAGTAGGAGTATTACAGATATTTTGATTACTTAGAAATTCTTCATAATCAACCATTTTCAACTGTGCTCAACTTTTAAACTCCCTTTAACAGATGCTTCTACCCTAGTTGTGCATTTGCATACAGGTAAAAATATCATGTCTGCCACGTATGCACATCCGGTTTCTCAGATGACAGCAACCTGAGGGTTGGATATAACTCACAAGCGGTTCAATAATACATAACATTGAACCGGTTAAAACAGCATAATTGAATAATGTAAAATATTGAACAAAATGCTTAATGATAGTGGTTTGAATTAATATTAGACTATACCCAAGTAAAATAAGGTAATACTCTATGGGATGTTGCCCTCGTCCATGGACAATATGAATTTACCTATATGATGTTTGAAATCATATTAATTGTCAAAATGCTTTATGATGGTGTGGAGTAATATTAGACTCTGTACCCAAGTAAAACAATAATATGAATGTTCATCAAGAAGCCAGTATAACTTACATTTTATTCCAAGACTACTACTGTACTTTGAAACCAGATGAAATTGTTTTCACAATGTAATACTGTATGAGATGTTACCTAGTTCCATGGAAAATATGAGTTTACCTATATATGTTTGTTTTCATATTAATTGTCAAAATGCTTAATGATGTGAAAAAATATTAGACTGTACGTAAGTAAAATAACGTAATACTGCATGGGATGTTGCGCTGTTCCCACATACAATAAGAATTTACCTATACGTTTGTATTCATATGTTATTTATATATTTTCAAGTTTTTGTTTTTATACCATGTATTTTGTAATACAAGTTCATTTTTATTTTTTAACTATTACTGTGTAATTATTAATTTTTATAACTTAATAAATAATTTAAACATGTTTGCTATTTCATTTTATAATCTTTTGTAGTAAATACCTTCAGACTGGAGGGTGGGTAAATGCGCAGATATGAAAGGGTTCAAGAATAACAAACCATTCATAAAATTAGATAAACTGTACAACAAAGGAATTTTATCCATCCAATGTTGTAAAAGATCCTAAATCCAGATCTACATCCAAATGTACTCCCTCAAAATTATAAACACCATCTACCTATCAATCACCATTTGATAGAAAAAACAAACTCACACGTTAAAAATATTTACATCTTTACATATTTATACCTTGTAGTTCTTTGTTATGTATAGTAACCAGATCCGCACCCTTGGCCAGGCATGTACTGCGAGCATCCGTCCAGCTAAGTCGGTCATCAACGTTAGTTCCGTACACCCTGTAGCAACGGTTGCTATGTTTGAACCATCCATTGAGACAGTTCCCAGTCGGAGGTGGAGTTGGAGCTGCCGTAACAGGAATGATATTATCTTGTTGCTTTTTGCAGACAAATGGACCGGGAATACCACAGGCTTGATCATTCCATGCAGCCACTTGCATATGTAAATAAAATAGAAAAATACTTTTATTATAAACTGATTGTTCATTTCATTTCATTTCAACTTTATTTCAGACTCATGGTCCATATCAATAATACATACAACATGAAAACAAAAAAGTGAGAAAAAAGTACTAATAGTACTTTGTAACAATATTAATAAACTACTACTACTACTACTACCACCACATCTCTCTACATCTGTAGAGAAACATTTTCCGGGGACCTAGGCAGGCCCTGGACCCATGCCATTCCCTGCACCCATCGCCAAGAAAGAAGATTTTTAGATGAACTCATCCTGCATTTGAAAATTTGGGGAGGGGGAGGGGGGTTTGTGAAATGTCAGAAAGATGAATTATAAGAATACAAAGGCATTATATGGAAAGAAGGAGCACAGTGGACAAAAATGGCAATTTGAAGAAGAGGCTTTACACCTGTAATGGAGAGAAATAGCTGAATGATGGGGATCAGAGGTCCCAAGTTGTAAAAACGGAATTTCTGGAGATTTTCTTGTGGTCGTCCTTACACCATTTGTAATGTGTACACCTCATAAAATGTGTGTAAAACTCTTGTTTAAACACATTGCTTATTATGAAACAGTAGTTTCTAATTTTGTCACTGTTAAGGTATGCCATTACTCTTCATAAAAAAAACACTGATAAACTCCAAATTTCCTTATTGTCAATCAATATTTTAAAAATATGGCAAAAATATGGTCTAATTGTGAAAAGTTTTCAAAACCTGTCCGGAGAAAACTAAATTTCGGGAGAAAATTTGATAATTCCGGGAGCCCAGGAGATAAACCACAATTCCTGGAGACTCCCGGATAACCCTGGAGATTTGGGAGCTGTGGGTGACAGTAATTTTTAATACTGTTTGTCTTCTTAAAAAACACTGAAGTCAACTAACTTACATTTCTGTACTTCCAGTTCAGCACACTGTTCAGCCCCGTTGAAATCATTAGGTTCATTCCTGGCCCAGTTGATATAGTCAAGAGGTGTACCATCACTCCACCTTAAAGTATTACATGTAATCATCATACATATAAAAATATTTTCATATTATTTCCTATAATTTGTGCGAGTTGTGTGGCCGAGCGGTCAAGGCAGGGGAACCGTGAGCCATAGCAATAACAACAGCATGGGTTCGAGGCCCACTCACACCATAGTTCTGGTGATGGAACAAGTCTTCTCGGATAAGGACTATAAACTGTAGGCCCAGTGTACACATACGGCTCATGTGCACTATAAAGAACTCATCTTTCGAGACTAGTAGGGGGTTACTCCGGTGTACTGGTCCATACACAACCCCTGTCGTTGACAGAAGGATGTGCGCTGAATAGCAGCTGTGAGGACATAACATGACCCTTAGGAGTGTAGAAAGTCATAGGAATGTCTAACATCTGATCCACTGAGCCTTGAGACTCTACTGTATAAGATGCTATATAAATCTAATTACATTACAGTACATTACATAATGACCTGGTCTGTATAAAGGCGCGGATCCAAAGGACCCTCCCGGTTGTAGGCCAACCACTTTTGTCTGGACAGAATATTATTTACAGCCAACTTTTTTTGCAAACTTTGGGCCTCTAAAAGTGCACCACAGATCAACTGTAGAGAAACATTTGGACCCATGCATATTGCCATCAGTTTGTTTTTAAATTCCCACACCTATGTTTGTCACAACTTTTATTGTTAATTACAAATTCAAAAATTAATATAAACCATTTTGTAATGTGTGTCATACAGTCTTTAAAGTCAGTTTTTGTCTTCCAATAATGCAACAGTTTAATCAAGATTGCATACGGCATCTATATATAAATTCACGTAAGGGATATTTTTAGTAAATCGCGCGTAACTTTTAAATTCTTTGTCCAATGATGTTTAATGTTGGGACATAATTTGGTACTAATTTTTACCACATAATGAACACCAGTTAACTAATTAAGTTGACTGAGACAATTAGCTATTGACAATTTAAACAACTTTATGGTGAATGGTTTTGCCCGAAATAGGGGTGTTTAGCAAATGCTTACAGACTCTCTGGTTGTCCATGTTGAAACATACCCGCACGCATTTAAGCAATGATGGCATCATTCTCTGTCTACAATTGTTATCTGTAATTGCTACAGTTTGGTACATCATAAGTCCAAACAACCAAAAAAAAAGTTATGAAAATATGTAAAATACGCTAAGTAGTTGTGAGTATTAGACATTCCACTTTTGTTTCACAAAGGCAGAGCAACCAGCGAGGTGACTCCCTGAGCGACCGCTCACCCAGTTTGACAAAAACAATTAACACTCTAATTTGGTTCTATGACTTTTGTATAGACAATTTCCGTGATCGTCGTTGGACAATTAAGAATGTTGCGACGTTCACTTACTAGAGAATGAGCTCGCTTCGCTCGTTCACCATGTAGTAAGTGAACGTGGCGACATTCTTAATTGTCCAACGACGATATACAAATATTGATATTTCAACTTACTTGTATGTTCCTCCTGCAGAGACCTCCTTTAAACCAATCCAGTAAGAGCCAATAGCCTTGTTTACCTAAATAAACACATAATTTTAAAATTAACAAATTAAAATAAAGAAACTGAAACATGAATGATGAATGATTTATTAAATAAATCAAATCAAAATGTACTTAAGGTGACAAGCAATAAGCTAAAAGTATGAACAACAGAAGTTTATTGTATGTAGTGAGAATTAAACAATTTGGATATTAAACACTTTTATCAAGTACAAGAGATGGTAATAATTCCATAATTTTTTAAAATAAGCGCTGCCCTTAAATAAACAGCATTAAGTATGGATATTGAATTTTAAACTGTTATAAGGATTGGGTGGGGAGGGGGGTGCTTTTGTTGAAGGCTGGTAATTCTCAAAACTTAGTCCAGGGCTAAACATACAAGAGCTAGTTGCTCCTGGTCAATCCATAAAACTCCCTCCCTGGCGGTCAAAATAATTTAGAATGCTTTAGTCAAGGGTTTAGGTTTGGACTAAAGTTTACCCTTCGAGAATACCATTTTTAGTTAGGACTAGATTAAATCTGATATTAGGCCTGGACTAAAGGTAGTTTGCTTTTGAGAATACCAGCAACATAAGTCTGTTTTGCCACGTGGTCAAGGTGTCTCAAACTGGGTTAGTTTTACCAGTGAAAGTCTATACCTGTACCGCATTAACATAATTTATGTTAACCTTCGTTGGGGGTAAGTTTCACATCAACGAGGTCATGAGGTTCGAAGGAGAGAGACTGGAGATGGATTTGTGTTCACTCTGCTGTGATTATCTGCATGTGATTATATGTGATTTTATATGACATTGATACTGAATAAAAAGGGCTGAGACCAAACATAACATAGTGTGACATTCAAATTTGTTTACCACTCGCATTAATAAATGTTATACTGGTGCTGTGACCAGATTCACCTTCTACCTCGAATCTGATCAACGTCGAACCACAGCCTAGCTTACCGCCACAACACAATCAGCCCAGGCAGCAGATAAGACAACAGAGACAACAGTCAACAGCATGCATTCAAACTTGGACCACAAGGATAGAGCCATCGTTTCCGATCGTAAATAGTTTACCCCACGCATTAATAAATGTTATATTAGTACCAAGCCAATCCAATTGATGATGCACCAAAAACATGATGCATATTCTAATACATTCAAACTACCACTAAAGGCCGCCGCACACGTAAGCCAACGGCGCGCGCCAACAGTCACTCGTGCCGGCGCTGCACGGCAATAGCTTACGTGTGCGGTGAATTTACGTGCGCCAACGGCGCAGCACAAGGTTTTTAACATGTTTGATATTCAACAGCTACTCGTGCCAACGGCGCACCGTGTGCGGGGGTCGTAAGCTTTACCCTTACGCCGTTTATAATGCAACAGGCCCACGCTACTAAGTGTATGCGCGCGTTAATTTGCAACATTACATCTGCATACAGGCAATTAAAGTATGAACGCGTGCGAACACATAGCAACGTGGACCTGTTGCCATATAAACGGCATAAGGGTAAAGCTTACGACCCCCACACACGCTGCGCCGTTGGCACGAGTAGCTGTTAAATATCAAACATGTTAAAAACCTTGTGCTGGGCTGTTGGCGCACGTAAATTCACCGCACACGTAAGCTATTGGCGTGCAGCGGCGGCATGAGTGACTGTTGGCGAGCGCCGTTGGCTTACGTGTGCGGCGGCCTTTAAATTGCAGTTAAGATAATATTACAGCTCCCATTTCTGTTAAAAATCGATTTTCAAATCAAAGAAAACGCTAGCCTGGCTTACAAGTCTGAAAATGTATGTCTGCTCTTCACTGTCGTGTATAGATGCCAAGTTGCCACCTTTAGAATTACAATAATCCTCAGCATCTTGCCATCCTTTACGGCCGTTTCCATATGCTGGACTCACATAGTAGCAATAAGGTTGGCGATGTACCCAACTGCTGTCTGAGGGACATGGTATCGCTGGAAAGGTAAAACAGATACATTGTTTTATCATTTATTTTGTCAATAATTTTAGTTTAAAGGGGCATTCCTTCCAATATTTACCCAAAAAATCAAATTTCTTTGGAAATTCACCTGTTTACTATCTCTAAAATAATAGTCAAGATTTGGGTGGGATATTATTATTATGAAGTTTTCGCCGACATTAACCTTAACTTTAATGGATGACATCAGAATTTAGTAATGAGCAAAATAATTGCATTAAATGGTGATTCCAGATTTAATGTGCTCAGAAGAACGTTAGTATAGCACACGATCACTTCAATTTGTTTACAAACGGTGCGGAGCTTATCGCGATGCAAGTTAACGTTACAGCAAAAACTACTACCTATTATTAATTTTTACAAACAAATCACGAAATAAAAAAGACATTTTATAGATTTGTACGCAAATGGCTTATATTACTTACGTGCATCTGGATCTGGTGACGGTGTAACAGGTGTAATTCCCTTTTGAATTTTACAAATCCAGTTACGGACAGTAGAGCAATCCATATCATTCCAGCCCCGTTGTCCATCAAAGAACATCTCAACGCATTCTTCTGAGCCACTATCATTGGGTTCACCATCTCCCCAATTGGTGTAACCAACAGCAGTGCCATCACTCCATTCAAAACCTTTAAATAATTAATAAAAATATAGACAACTGTCCTAAAACTGACCACCCTTTGTACTGGTCAGTTTGTCCAGTTTTGTAGACAGTTCGGTTTAGAGAGTCAAGTTTACCTATATTGCTTTCATGATTTTGGGATTTTAAAAAGGTCCATTTTAAAGTGACTGTATTTTTATTTTTGAAATAGGAGCAAGGAAAAAAGTTGACTGGTAATAACTTGCAGTATTTAGTACTTTTTTTAAGACATACAAAGCACTTTTTGAGAAAAATTTTATCAACAGAATCATTCTAGATTTTGTAGGTTGAATTCAGTTAACCGTTACCATGCATTTGTGTAAGTTTATCAAGTCAAAGTAAGGAAAGTGAAGTGTCTTACCCAAGTGTACAAGCAAGAATGTCATTATTAGCTCTCAACCTTGGGTTACTTACACAAAATTAATCTTGACAGAACTCAAACCCTCCCCCCTGCATTTAGTGATGGCACTACTGTGCCAGAATGTTGTTGATAAAATTACATACAATACCAATTAAATAAAATTGTGTTTAACTGGTGTCTCCTTGCTTCAATTCTAACAAATTTAAGAAAAACTATAGAAAATGTGTAATTGTGATTGCATACATACCTCCCTCAATGACTTGGTCATTAAGCCCAATCCAGTAGCCCAACCAGTAAGCATTTTCTTGATCACTAAATTAAAGAAAAATGTAACCAAAGGTAAATAATCTATATGGATATTTTAAAGCAACATAAAAGAAATTCTGCTACGATGCATTCTGGAAAAAAATTGTAACAACAGACTGACTGAATATGCTACTGATGGAATGACTGAATTATATAAAAGAGAGTGGTATTTATTGAAGTCATCTAAACTAGCAGTAGTTGTGCTGTGTGCTGTACCAGAGACCATTGTTCCATATTTCAAATACATCACCACGTGTGTTTTGTCTGGAGGGTCGACATACATGTTAACAGTGCACTGTCTCTTGGAAGAGATGTTAAGCTGTTGATCCGTGTGTAACAATATGGCTCATGTGTATGTTACAGAAAGCAGTACACCCTTCAGAAAAAATATGGAATTTTCTATCAGTGTACCTATCACCATCCCTAGGACTCAACTGAAACATGTCTTCATACTTCAGTGATGTAATTCACCAAAGAAAACCCATTAATAATGGGTTATTTTTGGTGTAATACATCACTGAAAAACTACCTAGTATTTTGAATGTCAGTATCACATTATTGTTGAAGCTGGCCTGAAATGACTTAACTTTCTGAGATTTTTATTGTCCGTTGCAGTCACTATAAAGAAATGGGGATATCTAAACATTAAATCGCCCGTGTCTGTGGTTCCAAACCACAGACAATGAAACACCTCCTCAATGTCCTCTATTACAACAGGCATGTCATGAGATCGACTTGGCTGTGTCTTATGACAAAAAAATTAGTAAGACATTGGCTGAAACACAATATGCTAGAGTTTTGTGTGAATACAAGACGATATTGCCATAATGTTTGTGTAGTTACTAAAAATAATAATATAATTGAAAAAAAATGTAGGTAAACTTACACAGGAGTAAAACTGCTTAGTATATACTGCTCCTCATCTGCACTGTGAAAGCTAGCCAGATCTCCACCCATATTCAGACATACCTGTCTTGCATCTAGCCAGCCAAGACGGTTTTTCTGCGATGCTTCTTCATTTGGCTGAAATGCATTTAAAAAATCACATGTAAGCATGAATCATGTTACAAATTTCAAAACAACTATTTATTACTCTTTTTGCTGAAGACAATATATATGTATCAAGCAATACTTTTGTGGAAGCAGTTGGTGCAGCAGATGCGTTTTAGACTTTCAAAGAGGTTGAAAGTTTGAGACTCACTCTGGTCGACTGTTTCTGTTCCTAAGACACTTTCTCCTTGTTGTCTCCCTCCATCCAGGAGTATAAGTGGGTACCTGGGAGGTACAAATGGCATATGTGCTGAGTACAGCTGCAACATTATGGATTGTTTTCAGGTGTTTGTTCAAATGACTGGGGTTAATAATTATGAAGCATTTAGATACCTTGACAAGAAGTGCTATATAAATGTCACATATTGTTATTATTACTTTTGACCCAATGTCACATGACCAATAAAAACTCAATCCAATAACTAAAATATACACAAGTGTAGAAATAATAATCTGTAACTAGTAATTACAAATTGTAAGTGAATGCTGCGAAGCAAATTCTAGAACATTCCCCCGGACTTCCCTAAAAAATGCA
>JAOTQE010091017.1:0-14743 GCA_025631205.1 Nesometra sesokonis
AATAATTGTGAAGTGCTTAGAGGCCTTGGCAATAAGCGCTATATAAATGTCACATATTATTATTATTATTATTATTAAATATTACTCGCACGCGATTCAATATTACATAATATTGAACCGGGTAAAACAGCACAATTGAATATTTATAATATTGTATACTTGCAGGATTTAGTCAAGCATATCTGTTACCTGAAGATCCTGAAATTCTTGGTGTAATTTCAAGTGGAATGACTAACCAGGACAAAAATACTTTTAGTCAGAAAGCAGATTTAGACAAAACATGTTTCATACATAGACTTGCAAGCAGCCCAGAAGTTTTGGTAGTCTTATGCAAATCCATTGTTGCTACTGAGCAGGCGTTTTCCTGGACACAACAGGTACATGTGTGCAGGGATGTCATTATTGCTTGGCGGAAGTGGGCAGGGTCGGCCACCCTAAAAATGTTTTGCCCACCTTAAAAATGTTTCGCCCACCTTAAAGCTTATTTTCCAGCCTAATTTCAGTGTACTGTACCACCCACCCTAAGCCTCTGAAAAATGTAAAAATACTGTTTTTAATTACTTCACCTCCCAGATTTGCATTCTGGCTGCTCACCCTTGGATTTTTTTCAGCTACATCCCTATGTGAACTTGGTAGAGATGAGACACTAAACTAAGTTGTTGCATTGCCCAAGCACAATATTTTTAAAAGTTCATAGCTTTATACATTTCTTAACAAATTTTGCGATAACTTTATGGATTTCATGAATTTTTCATAAAAATTGTGCTTAGCTATGAAAGTTGTATTTTCACTTGAAAAATGATCGGCCGAAATTCTCGTAAGCGGTCACCTCCCGTAAGCAGACACTTTTCCCGGACCTGAGAGTGTCCTCTTACGGGAGGTTCAACTGTATATTCAAATTAATAAGACATGCAGTAATAATATTTAAATGTCTTTATTCAGTTATTTCAGGACATTAGCACTGATGACTTGTATGTAACAGTGTTGTCATCCAGCTTGGTCACAAATTACAGAAGTAGTCGACACGTCTCAGAAATACCAACACCATTCCTGCGAGCACTGCGATCTGGAGCCTATAAGGCAAAACCACAGAGCCCCTACCTAGAAGCTCCAAATATGGTGAACAATCTACCAGCTGCCAGTAAGTCCTAGTATGTAGTTTAACCCACTCTACCAGCTACAAGTGGTAGAAGTTTAAAAAATATAAGATGTGATTTTTAAATATGAAGTTTTTTACTAAAAAATGTATGAACCCAGATAATTTACACAGTGGGGAGGCAATGCTTTTGCAAAGTAGCGTAAAAGGAGTATTTCTTTTTTTTCCTTGAAACGAACATGTTTTGCTTAGTATTTTCACCCCTAGGTTTACTATCATTAATCTTAATGATAGTAAAGTTGACATACAACTGGAGAAATTGAAGGTAACACAAATTCCATGAGAAAAAATTGGATATTTCCAAGAGCGCCATTTTTTTGTCATACATTTTTATTAAATTGTTTCTGCTTATAATTGTGAACTAGTATGTGTTACCCTGTGTCGCTAATTTTGAAGCTGTTATAAAACCAGAGAAATCCTAGGAAACACTAAATTTGGGGAGAAAATTGAGGCGGTGCATGGATAATGCAACAGTTCTTGAGATTCTAGATGCGCGAATTCTAATTTCTGTAATAACCATTTGCTTTTATTTTCACAGTTCTTAACCATTGTCAAGTGAACAGTATAGCAGCTGTTTTATACATAGCATTTGTTGACTCCCCACATGTTGATATAGAATCTATGCAAGTATTCCAGCCAGTGCTTAGTGCAACCCCTGTTAAAAATCTTGTAAAGGTATGCATTTCTTTAACCATTCCATGCCTATCACAGGTCACACATTCTTATCAAACTTAAGAAGAGAATGCCAGCACAATGGGGTTATATTCTGGTTTCTGTCCATTTGTGGGACATTAATTTGTTATTGACTGTGGTAGACCATGTGGGTTGGGCAATCATGTAAAGTGGGCCTTTTAAGGGGGGTGGGGGTGCAGGCATGCGCAGCCATCGCAACAGGAGTGCTGAGTAACTCGTCCATTCAAAGGCTGAGTGGGCTTATAGTAGAGTAGTGCTGAGTGAATGTTTGTGTAAGTTATCATTCATCCAGGTAGTTGATAATTAAATATGCAAGAAAACAACCATCTCTCAACAAAAGGGGAGGTCTACGTCACAACTTGGCGAGGGCTTACATCCTGGCAATTGCCAAAATTTCAAAGAGACTCTGATTTTCTCCATGTGACTCTAACATCCGGTCACAGGTCAACATATTGATGATAACATCAGTCGGCCTGAAGAAACGTCTTGGATAAGACATGAAACGTTGCCACAATAAAACACGTAATCCA
Source organism: Nesometra sesokonis (assembly GCA_025631205.1). NCBI lineage: Eukaryota > Metazoa > Echinodermata > Crinoidea > Comatulida > Antedonidae > Nesometra > Nesometra sesokonis. The sequence continues at coordinate 2,380 of JAOTQE010091017.1, forward strand.
GATGAAAAGTTTTATTACAGATTTAATTAGTGCTGAGTAACTCGTCCATTCAAAGGTTGGGTGGGCTTATTCATGAGACTTGGCTTATACCAGGGTCAGTATGGTAACTGAAGCTTGCTCAGTCCAAATGAAACTCGGTAGTTTCCTCCAAAGTGATATTGAAACAAAATATTGACTAGGAAAATGTTGATTTAGATATGGTTAATTAATGAAAAACAAATCAATTTGACTTATAAATTATTTGACTTAGGCATGTTTGACTTTGTGGGAGCATTTGGTGCGGTGCTTGCGGTTCAGAATCCTAATTGAAAGGTAGGGAGTTGGAGACTCACTCAAGCCACTTGCTTGTGCACCTGGGCAATGCACTTTACTCTCATTGCTTCAGTCTACCCAGCTGTCAAGGGTTAACGGCAAATTGCTGGGATGGACTAGCATCCCATCCAGGTGGAGTATCACAATCTCATCCACTTCACGCTATAGAAACTGGAAATAAACCACAGTCCTATGGGCTCGGAAAAGGATTTAGTTACTTTTCATGTTTGACTTATAAGAAACACTTTTGTATTTTTTTGTTTTCAGCCAAGACCAGAAGCATCTAAACGACTCAAACAATTTGTGGAGGTACATCTGAACACAATCAATCTGTACACATGAATTACAGTCTAAAAGTCAACATAGCTGATTATACTCAACCATTTAAGTGACCAGCAATGGACAATGGACAACTCTAAATAAACCTGGTCAGCTGTCTTGTGTTATCTACTCTAAGGGCAGTTTGTCTATCATGGATCTTTCTCTCCACAGAGAGCAAACTGACACTCTTCTGGATTGCACAAAGTGATTCACTATCCAGTCACTGTAATGCATTGTACAGCATTAAATTTCATTTCCAACCTTTGGTTCCAGCGGAGCTAGAAAGAGGGGGCCTGATGCCAAGTTGGACTGGATCTGCACCTGGGTTTCTCTATACCATGTTTTATTTTGAGTTTACATTCCAGCAACTTCCTTTGTAGTAAAACATTAAGTGACCTGACGTTCCTCTCGTTGTATTGGTAACAGTGACTGAATGTTTCTTATTCATAGATGGACCATTTAATTAAGAGAGCCCATTTTTAGTTTTGTTTTTTAAACCTACAAAAAGCAATGTAGGTATGGTCTTTGACTCATAGATTTTAGATTGGTATCACCCATACCACTGTGTGTTAGTCATACAGTACTATGACACTTTCAACTTAAAAGCTAGCACCGTTGACAAGGCTATAAGCCATGATGCCCTATGGAGTGCTCTATCATTAGACAAACTGATTAAGACTGCATAAGCAGTACAGTACAGTACCTGCTTGTACTGTGTTTATTACTACAGTATTTAAAATCTGGAAATTATGTGTTAACTGCGATCAACTGCTTGATCACCAGTAGGCCTAGCATTCGCCCGCTGTATTACTGTACAAAGCAATCTAGAAATTATCATTACATCATGGTTACAGAATAGTTTCACTTCTGGTTATTTTGATAGAATAGGAAGACAGTAGACCTATTTTGTCCATCATATGTTGCAAGAGAAATTTACTCTACTTGTATTGACATCATGTGACTCTAGTATAAGTGAACCCATTTCCTAGGGTCCGAGGTGGAAGGGAACGTACCCTTTCACACCAAGGCAATTCAACAGAAGGACGCTGTTCTTTGCCGTGGAACATAGCGAGAGCATACAGCCCTTTGATCCATAACTCTTGTACAAATTTTGCTCTAGATGCTAAAAATTAGACTACCAACACCATACGTTTACTGGTGGCGGATACATTTTGATTATTTTTGATAATTTCCAATGTGTATTTAAAGGTACAATCCTTTGGCACCACTGAAAACAATAAAATTTATTTTTAAAAAAATAACCCATTAGATAAACAAAGTGAATTTAAATTAAGATTTTTTGTACAAATTTTCATTCTTGTTTAAGATCATATAGCATTTTTGACAATTGCGTACAAAGTGTACCAAATGAGCATTGTTGTAGTAATAGCGAATCAAATATTCTCTTTAGCGTGGGGGTTCCCATAAGTGACTCAGAGTGACTCCATTCCCTTTTTTGCAGTTTATTAAACATAACTTTTTAGCAAATAAATTCCCGAAACTGATACAAGAAGCGCGACATCGCGCTTGGAAACACGATAGCACACTAAACGTTTATCACGCGTTGCCATCCCTATGCAACTATTCATGACACACGCAGTGCATTTAGCGTCAGCGCGATTATGAATTTTTCCTTAATAGAAGATTATTGCCTTGGTTGTTAAGTAAGTCGCGTATAATCTCTAGTTCTATACGAAAATTACGCATTTGTCAGTACAAGAGTCATAACTTTTGAAGTCCTTTGTTCAGCATCCTTCTGTTGAATTGCCTTGTTCACACTAAAGCCGACATTTACGAATTACCGCAATATTACCAGTTTACAGTTCTGTGTGAAAGGGGTTCTGCTCCCATATCTATTATATAAACCCACTACTAATTTGAGAAAGTATATTTGTATTGATATGTGAATAAAAATGAAATATTTATAATTGCTTGTTCTGTTATTGTCATAGGCGTAAATAAAAAAAAACAGACCAACTGTTTGGAAGCCATATTTAATATTAAATATTCGGTCAATTCGTACATTTACCAATGATTTTACAGAATACGTTAAAGGTTTTTGAATATACAGCAAGACATTTTATCATACAATATGTAAAATACAATAAAATGTTTTTATCTAAAAGTAACTTCTAAATTCGAAGGGTCACAAAGGTCAACAAATATAAGAAATACTCGCCAATTAAGGATATTCTTATTTTGTGCAACAGCAAGACAATAAATGGATAGATTTGTTAAGTTTCATTACAAGTCTTGGACAGTGGCATAGCGACTTGTCAGGACTAAACCCAGAATCTAGGATTGGTAAGCAAGCACCAGGGCCGGATGCAGATTTTTGGATAAGAGGGCTGTATGGGGCCGGTCTGGGAAATTTTTGTCTTCAGATGTCTGGAAAGGGCCTCAGGGGTGTATTAAGGGATCAATTGTTGCCTTGTAATTGTTCCCCTAAAATATTCCCCCGAGCACAACCAAGCTACAGCATCACTACTAACTGGTATTTTCATACTCGGCTTAAGGGTAGTGTAACTTGGCTGGATTAGAATAGCCACTCATAAGGCCATGAGTAGAGAGTTACTAGCACCAGTGGTATGGACCAGATTATTGAACACAAGTGCCAAATTTGTTAATCTAATGCAAACTTGAATCGGAGATTTGTATCTGAACACATTCAGACACTTCTGTAGGCCTTGCATTAGCTACACTACCACTAAGTCTATGCTCGTGCTGGGGTCATTTTTTTCTTAGCCAAACTGGCTGCAGATTGCCGTGTTTTTTTTTAAACCAAATTATACATTGATTAGCCAAATTGTTAAAAACGATATCCAATAAAATTGGCCGCAAAATGGAGTTTCTCTAAATTTTTATTTGATTGGGCGAGCAGTGGCATTATTCCAACTCGATTGGCTTATGACTTATAACAAATAAATGTCGCATAGTATTGCGGTGTCATCATTGTAATTCTATGTTATTATCTATCCATTTTTGTGACCTTCCCTATATGGCAGATGTACTGTACTGTTAAATTTTACTTTAGCAAGATGAAAAAAAAATCAGAAACGTATATGATTGCGTTCACAATAAAAAAAAATATTTTTAACAAATATTTAAAACGGAGTACTGATACTGTAATTCAAACCATGGCCAAGGGTGTCTGGAGGGCCACACAGGACCCTGTTTGCAAACTAATAGTGTTAGTGAAAATTCACATCAACATCTAAGACTGTAATATTAACATTATTTCACCATAGGATGGAATAATTAAAAAAGCTCTATTTTGTCATATGAGGCATGACACGGCAAAACCACCAAGTTGTAGGAAAATTGAAAATTGAGTTATTGTTAAAGCCATATTAGACTTTTTGTAAGCTTTAAAATGAGGGGTCAATTATCAAAATTGGACTTGTATAACCGAAGTTATTGAACAAAATATACACAGATTTTCTTTGTATTTGTTTATATTTCTTGTTGTTTATTGGCTTATTTCTCAATAACTTCCTGTGCGACAACTTGGTGGGTTTGCAACGACTAGCCTCATATTAATTGTCTCTCGTCAGGTCTCTTAAGTTAAAAATCATTTGCACTGCTGTTGTATTTTGGTATGCAGACATTTTCTGTCTTCGATTAGCACTTCCAAGACATTCCTAAATGCACAAAACCTTTTTTCATCACTATATTTGTTCTTGCAACAGACATTTTCCAGAGGCGGAGGCTAAAAGGGGCTCTCACATTGCTTTACAGAATGCTGGGATATATCTCCACAATAAAAATAAAATTAATAAAAAACTTAATAAGACTTTAGAAGAGATCAAGTGCTGACTGATGTACACCTTGTGATGTCAATAAGGAGTTTTTTCCACAGGTTCGGCTCACGGATAGCAAAAGCCACGTCACCATACGATTTGGTTCGACTAAAAGGTACAACCAACTTTAACAATGACAATGTTATAATATTGATATATTTTACTTTCCGAAAGGGGGTGGGGGTGGTGCTGTTACAAGGCATTCCTAACCTCTTTTCATTACTAATTTTTGTTCATATTGGTATCCATTAAGGCAGTGACTTTATTGTCTTTGCTCTCTGCAACCAGAGATAAAATGGAAATTGTGGGGGCCTTGAATACAATGATAAATAGAAATTGAACACGGTTTTAAATTTACTGGAGGCTGACTGACTGGTAGATAGGACAGATGGATCAACAGACCAACTGACAGTGCTCAGATGTGAATTGTTAAAAATTAAGTAGGTGATGTACTTCATACTGTATGATTGATCTTCTTAAAAAAATCCAGGGACCTATTCAAATAAGATTCATATGAAGCACTCATTCGAGAGGGGTGTTTGTTTATCCATGCATGTGCGGTACTTGCTGTTGTGTGACCAATATTAAAATGAAACAATAAATAAACAAACAATATTACTAGATACTTTAAACAATGTAATAATTTAGCAAAAGGATGTGTTCAAACATGAGGTAAAATTCAAAATCTAGAATCTATTAACTACTTACATTGATTCCACTACTCTTTATATATCTAAATAGATACTTCAAAAGTTGTCGTTATTTTTCACACTAAAGTAATTTAATTGTAGTATAATACCAGGTTGTTAAAAATCAATTTCCCATGATTTCACCAAAAAAAAAATAAAACCTTTAAAATTTCCCAACAATAAATAACTTTAAGTTTCAGTTATTCTCAAAGCCACAGTCAGCTAGTTTTAATTATACAGTAAAATATCTTTGCAAAAAAATATGCAGAAAAGATGGAATTTACAAGCAATAATTTATGGAACGAACTACTCAAGGTGATAAATCCATCAGGATAACTATTGTATTAAAATAATCTAAGATTATAACAAAACCTCCTCTAAATCATCTTCAATATCGTCAACCTCATTGACCGCTAACTTGCCAATATATGGGGCTTTACTGTCTGCACCAAATAGTGTGTTATCATTTCCACCAGCCCTTCGGCCTGTTTTTGCACCAGGTTCTTTTCCACTGTCAACTCCGCTGTCCCACGGAAAAGCAGATTTATCCTTTATGGGTTTAGCTTTAGGACCCGAGGTAAATAATTCTTCATTATCTGACGATCCGTTGGATTTTTCCGAGTCACCTTTACTAAACAGATTCGTCAGGAGATCAGACTTTTTTTCGTTTGTGTATCCATTTGCGAAGGGTTTGTTTTGGTGAGTTTTTGATGCACCTGTACCTTTGCTGAATGTTGGTGCATAGCTACCGAATGCAAGTTCATCATCTTCTTTTGATAAGGACACATTAGAGCCTAGTCCGTGTGATGGTCGTCCATTATGTAAGTTCTCAACAGGGTCAGTAAACTTGTAACTCTTGCGACTTTTTCCCGATTCTGGTTTCTCGTTTTTCTTATCAATTTCTCGCATTTTTGCCAACAGTTCATCCTTCTTCCTCCTAGCCTCTTCTTTCTCTCTGTTTATTTTATCAGCTTCTTCTGCTTTTCGTTCTGCAAAAGAGTTAAAATGTGTTTGGGTAAACAAAAATCTACTGCAGAAAGAAAAATTCATTAAAACAGAAGAAAATCAAAAGGGTTTGATGAAATAATAAAAGGTTTGTTCTATTTAATTGCATCTATTTAAGGAGAGAAGCAAATTTTGATTAATTTATGGCATTTTGTGTGGTTGATAAAACAGAATGAATTAGAAATTAGAGGATTTTGTGAAGGTTTTTTTTTGTTGTAAAAACTACTGTACAAGGAAAAATTTGTTAAAATAAAAGAAAATATAAAGGGGTTGATGAAATGATGAAAGGTTTGCTCTATTTAATTGCATCTATCTTATTTTTCATGCTGATTCAAGCTGATATTAATAATTTATATTTGTATAGTGCCAATCAACGATTAATCATTGTCACAGCCCTTAAGAGAATGTCCACAACAACAACAAAGTTTAATTAGAAGCATGTTCAAATAAATGGGATTTTAGACTGCATTTAAAATTGTTAATACTCTAGGCGTGGTAATTACTCTGCCATCTCCCCGCCCCCAAAACGTAGTTGTCCCCCCTCCCTTATATTAGGAGCGCAGAGTCTAAAATTGGCCCTAAAAATAATAACTAGACATACAAATGTGTCAAAACAGGGTACCAGGTCTCTAAATGGAGAAATAATTTTTTGTTTGTTTATTTGCTTGTTAGAATCAAACCGGCAAACACGCCCACCCAGACCCGGCCCGGATCTTGGAAAGGGCGCCTCCTTTTGCTGGATCCTGGATTCGCCCCTGCACTCTGTGATGTCACTTGGGAATTTGTCCTACAGGTTGGGCCAATTAATTGCAAAAGTACTTTCACAATACAATTTTTTTCAACAGAGAGATGACTAATTTCAAGTTCTGCTCAGATCCAGTAGCAAACAATCTCTACTAACTCATTCTAAGTCGAAGATATTTGCAACGGCACTTTGATTCGACTTAGGCAAGTTTTACTATAAATGATAGAATGTTCAGCACTGGGCTTTGTCATTTATAAAGTAAATGATACATCTTGTAATGCTGCATCACCTTGATTGATTGTTGTATGGTTTCCATGGCTTCCATTACTATGTTGAAAAGTTGGGTTGTAAGTTGGCTTTTTATGAGGCTCTTCTCCGAATATTTTATTTCCTCCAAATCCTTTATTACCTCTCTCTGCACTACCAGATCTTTCAGTGGAATACTCCTGCAGACCTCGTACACTGTTTACAGCGTAGGTGGTGGTCTGGTTCGTCTTGGGTTTGGAGCCAAAGTACGGTACATCTTCCTCATCGGAGGATACAAGTGCTTTTGTAGGAATGGGTTTGGTTAGCTTTGCAGTGTCTAATGGAAAAGGTGTAGAAGTGCAAAGGGAATGTAAGCAGAATAAAATGCAAGATGGGTTGAACTAATAGATTGAATATTTTAATAAGAACCTATAATGCACTTGTCAATTGTATTCCCGGCCCCTGGGTACCCGGGGACGGCCGGGACTTGCATAAAAATTGGCAGGGGATTTTAGCAATTTTTTTCCCGGGTAGGTCAGGTGTTTACCAGGAGTTGTCGGGGGATGTTCACAATAAATATGCCCGAGTGGGCCTGGCATGTACCGGGGATTACCTGATTGTGTCTGGGTAGGTTAAAATTTGAACTCAAGTTTATGAAACGTGATAGGCTCATTGGACATTTAGCTGATGTTTGGCCGGAGACTGCCAAGCAAGAATTGACCGGCTGGTCGGGGACTTCGCCGGGGATTTCCACATTATTATTGCCCGGCCTGTCCAGGACTTGTCCGGGAATTATCCGAGTGTTTCAACATTGAAATAATGCAACTCGATGCAAGTCCCTGCCATCCCCGGGTACCCAGGGGCTGAGAATACAATTGACAAGTGTATAACACTGTAGGATTGCAATCCCCACAGTTGTACTAATCCGAGGTAGCTGTCAGTATTTAAAGGGCAAGTTCACCCAAAAAATCACTATTCATTATATGTTTTAGTTAATCATAAAAAGTATATTCAGCCCTATTTGGTAATTTTTAGGATTTTTTCCCCTTGAGTCTCATGAATTAAAAAATATAATAAAGATAAATGCTAGATTTCATCACTATTCTTTTCCACACAAAATAGCAAAGTGGGTAAGTTTTTATTATCAAACAGAAATGGCTACTTTACACTATATAAAAACATCAGAGATTAACAATTTTGGTTAAAACACATAAGAATCATATTTTTCTATATATTTTTAGAATGACTGTTGATTTTTTACAATTTATTTAAATATCCCTCTTTCAGACAATTTGTATGTAAAAGAATAGGGATTCTATCTTGTAATTTGAACTATACTCCACTTAGCAATTTTCACCTATTTCACCAATAATTATGAAAGGTAAAATGAATTGTAAAAATTCAGAAACAGGGCTGAATATACTTTTTATGATAAACTAAAACATACAAGGAAGATAATTTTTTTTTTGGGTGAACCTGCCCTTTAACACCAACATAAGTTAAATGATGATAAATTATATTTACTGCATATATGGTCGTTTTTCACTAGGCAAATTTTTTTTTGCAAACAAAAAGCAAATGATTGTATGCCTGCGAAATTATTCGCACGAATAAAAATTTTCACTTAGAAAACTTTTTCGTGAAATTTTACTCGCAAAAATTTACATTATTTTAACGTATTAATAAAGGGGCAGATGCAGAATTTGGAAAAGTGGGGGCCGGAAAGGGGGCCGGTAGAGAGTAAACGTTTTAGGGGGTCCGGGAGAATCACCCTCCGAGAAATTTTGGTCTTTAGATGTCTGGAAATGGCCTCTGGCTATGTTAAGATATCAATTCTTGCTGAATATATTTGTTTTATAGACAATGTTAATAGATAAAAATGTAAATTTATATAATTTACGTTTTATATAATTATACTTGTAAAAAAGCAAAGAAATAAATATTATTGTTTTTAATATACATTCGCATTCACTTCTGTGCCGAATCGGTTCACTGGGCATGGGCATGTCTAGTTTATTCTAGTACTCTGATTGGCTGTATATTATTTCGCTTCGCAAAAATTTCAAATAATTTGAACTACAAAATTTGCTGCAGCGAAAAAAAGTAAAGAGAAAAAAGCGAATGGTCTGGTGAATGATTTTTGTTGAATGATGAAACTGTGCAGCCGTACAATTGTTCGCTTTTTGTTCGCGCAAATAAATTTGCCTAGTGGAAAACAGCCTTTACTGCAATAGTTCGGTGTTATTATGTTTTCATTGGTAACTGCAATGACACACAAGATCTCATCTCAACTTGTTATTTTTCAGTAATTCACTTTCAGCTACTGAATTAGTACATTTTAAACTGAATTACTGTAGTATTAGCCTGTCTCACAGGCCTTATGGTCGGGTTTAAAAACGACCATCAAAGATCTTATAATGTAAAGATAGCACGCTGGTCAATTTTTGCATAGAATTTCTGTAATGATGGTGTACGCCACCTACGTTTAATTCATAGATTTATTATTACGGCTAGATGGTCATCTTAACACTGTAAAAATGGCAGTCCATGTAGGCGCCTACTATTTTGATTTCTCAGCCTCTGTCACAAACATGTAAGTTATATAATCATAACTGTTTTACAATTATCAAATTTTTAACATTTTTTGTTATAAAAATTATTTACATCTGTCACACATATTTTATGTTGTCAATGTCTATAGATTTGAATTAAATTTACTTGCATTTATTGATAAATTTGGAACTTCTATAAAAGATGGCGCGTGCGCAATTTCGACGTAGCAACAGCCTTAGAACGTAACACGATTTGATTGGCTGGATTCCGAAATAGTAGGCACTTACATGGAATTGAACTTACGGCTATCTATTCTGTGGATGTTCACCATCTAGCCGTAATAAATCTATGGTTTAATTCTATTCCTTATTTTGTAGGGGGCGCTATAAAATGTTTGTCTTATTTTCGTCTTTATAACACTTATTTAAAATAATTATTATTTGGAATTATTTTCCAAAGGGGTGATACTGAATTGTATATAGATATTAATATTATATCATAAGTATTTAATTAAATGCGTCTGTGTTATCAAATCAAAACATTTTTATTCGCAATATTTTCTACTTGCACGTTCGTTATTCCTTATTTTGTAGCAACAGGATATTTTTGACATTAATTAATTAAACCTAACTTTTGATGCTGCAATGTCTGCATTTACACCAGAAAAGCGACAAATCATGGCTTGGTTTTTTTTTTAACCAAATAATGTAAGTATATGTGGCAGAGCCAAGCCAAATGAGACATAAGTCGAAAAATTGAAAATTGAGTTTTTTATGGATTATAAAACTACACATTATCTTTAACACACATACAGTTTCATACGATGTTTCCTTGCGAAGTTATGAACAATCAAATTTTGAACATTTAAAATGTAAGTTTTGAGAAAACTGCATTTGAAAATTGTTTATCAGTATACTGTACATTAAGTAAGCAAGGTCATTTTAAATTGCCTTTTTTTTAAAGGTTTTTAATTCTGAAAATTGTTAAGGTAGTTTGAAGGTTGAATGTATGAACTGTATATTTTTTAAATAAAATAAAATTTGAAAAAATTCACCATTTTTTAATTTTTGCCTATTGTGGAAAAACCAGCATTTGCGACTTATGTCTCATTTTGTTTGGCTCTGCCACATTATTACAGTAATGCTTTGCACAAGCAATTTGTAAACAACTACAAAATTTTGGTGGCAAAAATTTCTTTAGCCGGCTATTGCTGATTTCCTCAAATGTTGTTTCTTTGTGGTGTTAATGTTAATGAGTGCTTTTAAAGCTAGATAAGGAATTTAAAAATGACACATTTTAAAACTTGTAGAATAATTTTAAAAAATAAAATAGCCTTTCTTAAAAATACATACTCATTACAGAGCACGAAAAAAAAATCATAGTTCGCATTTGAAATACTGTATTTCAAAAATAAAATAAGTATTGTGATTAAAAAATGTGTAATCAAAATAATTTATAAAAAATAATATGGAAATTAACATACCCTTTTCCAGTCTTTCTTTTTCCTGCAGGATAAAAAAATGAGAGAAAAAAAAATAGATACTAATTAATTAAAATAGAAATTTCTGCTTGTTACTATTGTATACTACTACTTGATTTGTTACAATGACACACAAGCACACACACAGCAAAAAGCATGTTATTGGTTTAATGTTAGTAATTAAAGGAAAGAAGACAATGTTTCCATAGCAACTTCATAATTAGAACTATAGCATCTAATTATTAATTAGTGAACAATTCCTGTTAGAACTACAGGGCTTATTATGATGAGAAAGTATAAAAATGCAAACTTCAAGCAATGAGATATACGCCATCGTGACAGGATTCAATATTTCGACATAAATTATGTCATCATCAGGAATGATCACATAATTATGATTCCTAATGATTATTAAATAATTACTTGTAAGAAAGTATAATGCCTACTTCAAGAAATGAAATACATGCCATCGTGACAGGATTCAATATTTTGACAAATTATGTCATCATCAGGAATGATTGGTGTATGCATTATACTTTATTATGATGAGCTCTAAAAAACATATTTGTGTTGCCCAAGCAGAGATTTGTTTAGAATATTGTCGTCAGTCCGAGTGGGAATTTTTTTTTCAGTATGTATTCCTTACAATTTCTATGTATAAAAGCCAAATAAGACACATTTTTTTTTAGCCAGTTGGGCATAGGCAACACAAAGATTTTTTCAGGCCTTATTATGTGCTAATCTACAGAATTATCAGACAGATATAATGATGATGATTGTTCTAGAGCTGTTGAAATAACTTTCTACAATAAAAAAAAACAAAAGCTGACACTCAAAAAATATGTAGTGAAACCCATATTAACAAACCACCAACAGGACAACAGTATGGTCCCATAATAGAGAAGTTGTATATTACAAAGGTCCCTTAATACAAATGTCAGTATCAGTGTTCTCCCCAGGCCCTTCAGGCCTTATTGTACCATGATGCTTGGGACTTGCCTCATGATGGTTAAAGGGCAGGTTCACCCAAAAAATTACTATTCATTATATGTTTTAGTTAATCATAAAAAGTATATTCAGCCCTCTTTTGGAATTTTTAAGATTTTTTTCCCCTTGAGTCTCATGAATTAAAAAAAATATATAAAAATTAACGCTAGATTTCATCCCTATTCTTTTACACACAAAATAGCAAAGTGGGTAATTTTGTATTATC
>JAOTQE010091028.1:0-14742 GCA_025631205.1 Nesometra sesokonis
ATCTTACTAATCAAAAGAAAAAAAAAAATGAAAATTCCCAAAAACCAGAAAAATCTAAAAAAAAAAAATTGAGGGAATTCTGAATTCAAATGATCACATAGGAATCAAATTAAAATTAAAATTTGGAACAAATGATCATCGGATACCGTACATTAATTTAGTGTTAAAAAATGGATTGGGTTGAAATATTACAGTGTGATATACCACTGCTTCCTTCAACGTACACATAAGCCATGTTGTACATGGGACCAATGGCTTGACGTCTCATCCAAAAGCAATAAAACATTTTAACAACTAGTTATATAGTACCAGATTAATATCAACTGTACACAATCATACCCACATAATATGCATCAAGAACCGCTAAAATAAGCCTGCAAATCTAGATCAACCAAGTACAAATGCAGAATAATTGTTTAAGTATTTAAGAACATGTTATTAATCTAATGATGATAGCTCCATTCACCACACAGGGTTTACACATGAGGTAAAACATCTATAAATAGAATTAGAAGACATCAAGGAAAAGCTGAAGAATTCACCTGTACAGGATGTTATAGATTCTATTGAGCAAACTAACAAGAGAATGAATACACACAAAATGCTTAAAGAGACAACAGTGATTGAATGAGGATATAGGTAGAATAACAAATACTGGCTTAGAGGCAAGAGCTTGTTTTTGATTACTTTGCTCTCAGTATACTCAATCTTGGTGTTCTTAAATATTACTATTCATATGTTCCAATTGACAGCAGTAAATGACAGTTTAGGAACTGAACCTTGTGTAATTAGTCTGAATGAATCTTATAGATGATTTACATGATAGGAAAATGGGTAAACAATTATACGCCACAACATTCTGTTCCCATTGTAGGCAAAAAAAAAACTTGCAATAAGCTATAATAATAATAATAATAATAAATTGTTTCCATATTTGTATATTATGTAATATAGTCCTAATTACTATTAATGTGGATAATTGATCTCAATTGTATTTAGTTAATATACTTGAAGTGAATTGGATACAATGATTTCTAAATTTTGGTTGCCTAAAGCCAATACACTTTCCATTGATTGCCATTCCTACATTCAATGATGTCATTATGGGCCACTGATTTGGATGATTAATCCAGTCATACTTCTATGTGAACCATACTACTGTACAGTACTCTGAAATATCCATGCTAATTGCTGTAATCTCATTATCTCCATTTATATGAATTTTTCATTTTCAAAATATTTTACCTTTTTTCCATGAATTTTACATTTTTATTGAGCATTATTTATAAATTTATCTTTCAAGGACATCAAAGACAAATGTCTCACATCCTTGTTTTCTTTTCTAAATCATAAGTGTTTAGGGATATATGAAAAATAACACTCTCTCTATGTTGTTGTTGTTAAATATTTTAAGCTTTGAATATCATGCATCCTGCAAAAAAACACAAAGAGGAGCTTATCTCATAAATACACATTAATGGTAAATTGCAACCCCATCACATTAATACACTAAATCAAATTCTGATATGTGAAAGATGGTGTATAGAAAATCAAAAACATTACAAGCTGTGGCCAAAGATCATGTTTATTGAAAGTCAAAAACATTACAAGCCGTCGCCACAGATCATGTTTATTTTATAACCTGACATGGACAAACAGATCATTTTATAAGATTTATACATCATAGATTTCATTAAAGGTGAAAAAAATGTTAGCAATTCTTGACAATTAATATGGGATTCTGTTTTTTTTATTTCGTCCGCATCCAACAGCGACAAACACAAGATGAATAAACTATATCATGCTTATAAACTAAGACTCATTACGAGACTTAGGCAGTGGCATTGTTTGTCGTGTGAATAATCCTGACGCTTGGTCAGGATTGAACCCAGGACCTCGGGATTGGTAGGCAAGCATGTTAACCACTAAGCTACAGCGCCTGTTAGTGTAATCAAAAAACCCTAAGCTGCATTGTACCCTAATACTACAGTTGAACCTCCCTGTGCGTACACCTCTTGTAAGCAGACACGTCCCATAATGGACACTAATTTAAAGACCAAGACCAGTTTGTTTTTCCTATCTAATCAGTGCATTTGGTACCTCCCGTAAGCGGACGCGCACACTTTTTGTCTTAAAATTTAGATTTTTTTTATGTTAATTTACCTACCATAAGGACATCTACATAATTCTGGCTCTCTACCGGCCGAAATTTTCGTAAGCAAACACCTCTCATAAGCAGACACTTTTCCCAGACCCAAGGGCGGCCGATTACGGGAGATTTAACTGTAATAATATACTATAGTGCTGAACCAGAGTATGGGATACACCTTCACTGCCAACTAGAGAAATGTATGCCAAAGATCTTGCCAAAGACAGTATTAGGCCAGGTGCTATCAAAGGCCCTTGACAGAAAGAACCATGTATTACGTGAGTAATCTTTCTTAAAACTAACTTTTGTACTATCCACTGTCCACCTTCAGACTCGCCATTGTGTTAGCCATGGAGTAAAGAAATATTTCTTTACTCCATGTGTTAACTAATGTCCCCGTTGGTTCTCATTTTTTTAGGATGAAATGTTTTAGTGTACTGTACAGTAAGCAATTTATTTACACACTTTGTGCATGAGTATTCATGAAAAGTGCACCATGTAAATGAGATTAACCAGTTTCCAATTGTGCAAAATCTATTTATGTACTGTTGTAATTTCTAATACATTCCGACTTTTAAGGATATTGCTAAAAGCATTATCAAATGAATAATGGTGAAATTAATATACAGTAATAGTAAATACACTTAGCGTGGAGAAAACCTTGAATGACGACAATACTATGAAATCGATAATGGTGATGTAAAAAGCACTTTTATTACTTAAAAACACAGTCACCAATTTATACTCTATAAAATGCGTAAATGACTAAAGAAATTAACATAAATTGTTATTTTATAAAAATTCATAGTACATTATAATTTAGATACAAAAGATAAGGAGGAATGTGGCAATTTGGTGGGTAACATGTTTGTATTACAATTCAGAGGTTATGGGTTCTAACCTGATCACTCACCCTTCTTTCTCATGATTTAACAGCACCAATCTCTAAACCTCATAATGAGTCTTGATTTAGTGGTAAAAACATATTGTTGTTGCAAGATGTGACGGAACTTTCATAAGCCCCTTCACACAGAAAGTACTGCAATGTTACCATAACCATGCCAGCACTATTGCCAGTCTACTCTTTAACACAGGTCAAATTCTGGTAATATGACAGTTTCCTGTCTGAAAGGGTCCAGTGGGAAGGTGTAAAAATGGCAGTCTTAATTATAGGAGGTGCTGTTTTTACCAATACTTCCAACTATGACCTTAGTTTCTGTTCCACAGCATAGGCCGGCAATATACAGAGACCCTTTCACACACATCCGACCTAAATCAAATGGCAATATAACAGTAGTATGTCTAGGGTCTGAGGCGGTCTAATGAATGCCGACATTGTACCGGAAATGAAGGAAAAGTTTCACACTAAAGCTAGCATTCGCAAATTAATGCAATATTCCTGTTTTGCAGTTCTGTGTGAAGGGGTTATAGGCAAATATGAAAACCGTTTTAAACAAAGCCTAGGCTAAATAAAAAAATATTTGATAATGACCTGCATAATAAAGTAAAATTCATCTAGATCTTTCCTGTTTAATATCCTGAATAGATGGCAGTTCCTTTCAACTGATTTAATTAATAATTAGTCTATCCTTCTACTACTTATGGATGGATTAACATGTTTGAGTAATACTGAAGTGCAGGACTATTATTTATAGAAGTTCACCAAAACAACAAGCACTATCTTTCTGCATTGTCTCCATAGAATATAAGCCAAGTGATACAGCACAAAGAAAGAATAAACAGACTAAATTAAGTATTATTAAATTATCACAAATATTATTTCATATATTGATTCATGTTTATATCATAAATACTATATATTTATGCTGTGGAAAAAAATCTGTGGTGTTTTTGTTTGAAATCGTGGTAGTATGAAATATTTAAGAATCTTTATCAAAAAAAAAAAACACTACTGTAGGGCCTATCTGTTTTTTAAAAACTATCGTATTCCTGGGTTCCTATCTCAGCAATATGAAGTAAGTACCTGTTACAATTAAAACTTTGGATAAAAACATAATTAACACATCATTACTTTTCAGTGAGTTCATTTTCTATCCCACATTTTTGGCATTTACTATAGTTTTCTTACAATTGCCCTTTTGACTTCAATTTTTTACAGATTTTATTTGATAACAAAAGTAAAGTTTTCATAATCTTGCATGTTTATGATTCTGGGAAAGTCTTCTGGAGTGATTTGAATTTAGAAAGCGTCTTAAAGAATAATGAATAACTGACATTAAAATCAAAAATTGTTTATAGAACCTATATAGGATATGAGATGATATACTGTAGCATTCGAGATATCATATTTATATTTCGATAAGTTATGGTAAGTTAACCCAGATATTGACACAACTGAGCATGACAAAGCTTTAAAAAAATGTCAAACTGTACCTGCTATGTAAGAAAGTATAATGCATACTCCAAGTTGCTTGGAGTATGCATTATACCTTCTTACTTGAAGTTGACTAGTGGACCTTTCGGATTTTGTACCTGCTATCATTACAGTCAAATTTCTCATTTACAAACTTCTCAATTACAAACCTTCTATTTTACGAACACTATTCAGACAATAATGTCATTAAAATGGTGGCTGATGATGTAATTTTAGGATAATTAAACATTAAATATTCTTTTGTTTTTGCATTTTTATTCTGCTAGTTAATCCAAACAGCACATTTTAACAATCAATGTATCAAAATAAACACAGACAAGTGTTTTACAGGTTTTTTTTTTGTCTGTTTACATGAACCTTCTCATTTACCAACTTTCTCATTTACAAACACCTTCCAGCCCAAGGTGTATGTAAATGAGAAGGTCGACTGTACACATAACAGAATAATTGGAATCATGCAGCAGAATAATGTCACTTTCATGTAATAGATAAAATTCTTGTAAAAACTGGGTATGAAGAGTCTTGCATGTTAAATCATTAGTGCCAAGGTGTCCTCTCGGATCTGCAGAGTGCATGGAGCCTCAACTTACAGATTCAATTATCATTGTGCATCATTCCATGCAGTCATTCTAACATGATGATGATGACGATGAATTTAGAATTCATATAGCACAAATCCAATATTAATGTTAGCATTTATTCAATATTCTTGAGGAGTTAAACAGTAATAATATTACTGATCATTAAAAGCAATCTTATTATCTTCTATTATTCATCAGTGATATTATCTTCTTTTTACTTCTCTCTCTCTCTACACAAATTGTTAAAGGTATGAACATAGATTCTGAAATACGAATTAAAGAATACAAGAAACATAGCATTTGATATTTATTCTATCAAACATAAGTAGTTCAATGAAATGGCTGTTGTATTAGCTTACTACAGTAGTGAATTATAATTTACAGCGCTTGAAATATGAAACCATCCATATTAACATTATTACATGACTCTGCCTTCATAAATACCGCATACATACGTTAGCAATTTTGCTACGAGGGGCTTGTAATTTTCTTCACTTATGACACACTGTCGTACAATCATTAGGTTTCTGATTTCACGTGCAAAATCATATTAATATGTGACTAAGAGCAGCCACAAATTCCTGTTCATCTTGAAACATTATCTGTAGTTGGACAATAATGACACCATAAATGTTGCCAGAATCTGGAAATCAAATCTGTTATAACTATAAGCATTGGATTTCATTGGGTGAAACCTATAAATTAAACCTGCCAACCAATAGTAGACCAATGCTAGTGGTTAAAAAGGAGACAAGAATACAAATCTATAGCCAAAACAACTAAAATATTATGCTTATACATTAATTATATCGCCACAAATAAGGGCTTTGACCCAAAAATTCTAATACCTTTGTAAATTCAAAATACTTCTACATAAAAGTTGGGTTAATAGTTTTTTTTTTATCATATTTTAAAATATTGTTTTTCCAAGTATAAACAAAAATACACTAACATTCACCATAACATCAAATTACTAAAATCGTATACCTAAATAAATATAAAAATATGCAACTTAATCTGCACATTTATGTAAATATACCGAGTATACATTTCAAGAATAATAAAGAGAAAGCTTAATTTAACCTACTGTACAGTAGTTTGTGGATTTGTTATGACAAAAAATTGTGACCTTTTGAACGATTCATTAATTTTTTAGTTCAATTGCAATTAAGTCTTCATATTTCATCGGGTTCTTATTTCCATTAACAAATTCACGCTTCATGTCAGGAATGACGGATGTAAGTAACATATTCACCTGCATTTAGTGTAATGCTTTTAAGAAAGTAATTGTAGTAAATAACCTTAAACTAATTTCGTAGGTCTAATAGAAACATTTTATTCATACTTATTTATAAAAAAAAGCTGTATACTTGTTCAAAACTATTAATAGCTCCATTAGAAGTTAAGAGAAATGTGCAAGGTGTATGTTATCTCTTTTTTATTGACAAAAATTATTTAACTTCTGTTAATTCACTTCATTTAATTTAGTATTTTATTAAAAAATAATATGAAATCATTGGTATTATCTTTGCAACATAATAAACAACATTTTACATACTGAAATGTATTTGATAACAATGTTTTGTGTCATCAAAACATTGTATTTATCAAGTAATAAGTTTGCAGACAATAACGTTGATACAATATCAAGGTATTATTAATAAATAAATCCTTGATATTTATTTACTAGAGTTCTGTACTTTATGGTTGATAGAGCAATATTAATATGTAAGATTTACATATTGCTAAGGGGACTCTCCACATCATTACCCCAGTCATTACCCCTGACATCACCAAGTCTTTCTTACTGAATGATACAAATCAGTGCATTTACATTCAAACCTCCTAAGTACAAATTATACTAAAAATGGCGATCGCACTGGATTTAAAAAAAGAGTACCGGTTACCAAGACCACTGATAACAGTCGAGTCGTGCTGAATTGGACTTTCCATGCCGGTTACAGTTGCTCGCTAAGTTTTACTGGGAAGATTTCACTTCCGAAAACTAACCGGCAGACGGGTTAGATTTGTGTTGTCAGTTTTCCTAGTCTGTCCGCATAAGACTTTTTTAGGCAAAACTAACCGGCAGACAGGGTTAGATTTGTGGAGTCAGATTTCCTAGGCTGCCCACATAAGACTTTTTCAGTTAGTTTTACCGAAATAAGTCCAGTGTGAATGAGGTTTAACACTACTGTGTGGAGAGGAGCAAATTTACAGATAAAATGCCTTGCTCAAGGACACAAACAAGTGACAAGCCTTGTATTCGCGACTTCTCAATGGGAAGCCTAAGGGCCTGTTTCTACTGAAAACACAAAATAATCAATTAAAATTAATTGGTATCAGTCTGCCCACGTTGCAACTTATTTTTCCCCTCAGTCAAATCGGTTAAATTACGTCACCATTATCCATAAACGAAGAGCTCTCGATTTTGGGATGAGTTGGTTGGATTCTTTCGCTAGTTTGTTTACTTTACAACTCCATGTTTTACCAGTATTTTCTCCTGATCACATTCAGAAAAATAGAATATTTTAGCAATTTTAATTTAATAAACCAGCCACTTCATTCTCAAAATTAATTTAATGACAAGATAACGATATTTTGTCATGATTTATTAAGCCATGCTGAGGCGTAGCGCGGCAGAATGAAGGATCCCAGGCCAAGCGGCAGAAAATGTGGCGGCCTAGACTTAGTAGGTTTTACTTTGTTTCATTGGACTAGTAGTGTATGAAACAGATGACTGAATAATTTTGTTGTTATTTTTCATTTTACATGATGATAATATGGAATTCTCTTGTTAAAGACACTACAAAAGTCACATTTGATAAGCGAAGCTAGGCCCATATTATATGATATTTAGTCAGTAAAATTGATGGTTCATAAAATTGAGCATGTGAAATTGAGGTTCCACTATATGCAGTTTTAAATAAGTGAATAGTGGATGGTTTTGGCAGAAAATTATGGAATAAACCCTTGAGAAAAAAAATAGGGTACTTTATGTACAAACCAACCAAGTAAGATATTTTAATCAATTAGCATGCTTAACAGATAAACATCATGGGGGGGGGGGGGGTGTGGTTCAAAACTACTTAAATTAAAACCCTTTATCAGATTAGTATTCGTAGTTTATTGTCTTAGCTATATAAATTACAATTATAATTATTATACATATTTTATAACATGCATGGCTTACTCATAAATTAGAGATGTATCCAAAAACAATTGGAGAGGAAATTATATTTTAGTATTTTATATTATTTATGGTGAACATTTTTACTATTTTAATCTCTAACTGGAGCTGAAGAAACTTCATATAATATAATTTAGGATTTTAAAAGGTCATTGTTTAATTAGTCTAGATGCCAAAATTATAATAGGATACCCAGACGATTTCCCCCTCCCACTCTTTCCCATTGGTGCAAACCTCTTCCGACTTTCTAAATCCCATAAAAAAATCTAAATCACAGGTCAACCACAAGCTGAAGTCATCAGCAATCACTCAAAATAGTATGACAACCTAGAATTTTATTCAATGATAAAATAGACAAATCCCATTATTTTGTTTAGGTACCCAAAGTTCCACCTCCAATTAAACAATTAATCCATAGTGGTTTTTTTTTGCCCTACAAAAAGGCATTATCTCAATGAAGTTTTAATATTATGTTGAATATTTTGCAGGGCTGAATTTAAAAAATAGGCCAATTCTATTGTAAAATTACCATAAACTAGCATGTGAATTGAACCTTAAAAATATACCATACAAATGTTAGAATGACCTTTTCAAATTTTGGCAGTAAACTTTGACCTTCAATTCCACATGTCAGTTTGTCTTTACGATAATACAGTGCACTGTAAGGAATTAATCTTAAACATACAACATAAATTATTAAATTGTGCAAAATTATTAATGCCAATTTATGCGCATATGAGATGAGAACTACCATCTAATGTCTTTTGTTAGTTTGCCCAAGGGAGGCTGGTTTTAAACGACTAGGAAATGAGCAGATCAAATTTTACAAAATTAATCTGTTTAGTTAGGCTTTTGTGAATTACAAACTGTAGCAGTCGTATAAACTCTTCATTAATTGCCAACTCTTGATAATGCTACTTCCAACAACACAAACTATGATGCAAAAAAAAGGGTGGAAACAATATTTAGGATTGAGTTTAAAGGGCCAGACATAACAATCTAATATCACCTGCCCGATTTAGTGAGGATACCAAAGCTCTGAAATGGGCAATTTTAATATAACCATGGAGGTATTAATAACTTGTTGTCTCGTATGTCCTGATTGACAATCTTTCTTGGGATAACCAAAACTCATAAATAGCTCATCCAAGGGAATAACAAATAATAATAAAAGTAATCTTTTGTAAACCTAAATTGTAAAACAATTTGATTGAAAAGGAATACAATGCAACATAACCAAATTTAAGGAGTGAATAATATTAAGGCTATATCCATAAAGTGTTTAAAATATGCAACATTTCAGAGGTCCTAAGTCTCTTGAAACTGGCAGGAATCCCCTGATTTTTTGAGTCATCTCCCGCCTTCCTGGAAAAATACATTTGAGGCTAGGCATGGCAAAACCAGCAAGTTGTCGCATAGTTAGTGAGAAATAAGGAAATGAATAACATGATTTTAATAATAACTCAATTTTCCAACAACTTGGTGGTTTTGCCATGTCATGCCTCATTTTTCTCCTGAAATTTTAAGTGTCTCCCAAAAATACACGGAGTGGGTTTCACTTCAAATAATACCAGCTCATTTTTTTTTATTGTGACGTGTAGCACATTTGTATTTATGCAAATTTGATTGACAAAGCAGCCGACATAAAATCTGATTTTTGACTTCCGAAACTTGGGACCTCTGTAAGATAGTAGGAATCATAAACATGAATTCATGGAATTAATATTTGTAGAGACTAGAATGTTTTCTTTAAAAACAAACAATATTTTTATGCCATTAACAATTTAGAATAAACACCTAGCCATTTAAAAATTTTTTGCACGGTTCACTTTTGACAACTACTTTCAATAGAGAAGGAAAGAAAATAAAATTGATAGCGTCTATAAGGAAAAGAGAATGACCAATAATGATATATAGATACATGAAATTGATTCACACAAGTATGATAAATATTATAAATTGATGGACTTTATTTCAAACCTGGGAAAATGAGATCAGCCAACAGACTCAATCTCATAGACATTGACTGTCATAGGTTCTTTGTTATTATCACAACTGGCGGACAAATAAATAGATAAATACTATTATTAATAAGATAGGCAGCAAAAGAAATCGAAGGCATCTCATGTTTAGGCTGTTGAAACAGTATAGGTAATAGCCAGTGGCGCTTCCCAATTGGATATTGCTGAGCTGTATAAACACTCCCCTGAGTTTCGTACTAATTTCATTACAATTAACACACAGCACCTCAAGTATACTATCATCACCCGCGTTCCATATCCGATAATTACGGACCGACCTGCAAGCTTTTCCTATTTAAGTACTTATGACGCCTCCAGCAACTCTCAACCTGCTACAAATTTTTGATTGGCTTTGATAGAGACTTCTAATACATGGTAGGTTTTGAGGCATGGTTAAATGTAACCAACGAAGGTCTCAATATTGTTTGATATACCTTGTAAAGGTGTATCTTGTAATCTATTGCCTGTAATTAAGCTAAGCTATGCAATCTAATTTACTATTGGTTTTAATTATTTCAACTATCACTTTCATTGCCCAACCTTTTCCAAACAATTAGCTATGATCAATATACAACACTTGCATCTGATCCTAGTTATATGGTTATTTATTGGTCATGTGACATTGGAACCAAAAGTACTAATACATGATAAAGTTACTAATGCAGTATAACAAAATGCTATCCAACAGTTTCTGAAGATGGAGAAAAAGTGTATTGTGAAGGTGTGTGGTAACAGCTGAGATTGTGGCCACATGCGATGGCTAGATGCACATACTGACTAGTTTCGCCAAATCTAGTACTACAATAGTAGTAGGCTAGCCTACATGTAGGCCTAGTAGGCCAAATGGAAACTCTTAATTGTACATATAACAATTAATTTTATTATTATTTAGCCAGGATAGCATTTCATTTATCTACACTTTAAAAATTAACACCAAGTTGTATAAAAGGTTTTTTAAATGGTCCTGACATAATCAATGAATTATTTTTTTTATACTAATATTTATCAGTGCAAGATGGGATGTTCTATATTAGACTTGACTCTGTATCATCCAATTAACCATCCCATATTTCACCTCAATAAATACTGTGTATCATCATATTACTTAAAACTTCTGATTATTTGTATATATCACACTGAGAAAAAAAAACAAATATCTGTTCACAGATCAAATATGATTCAATAAAGCAGACATCTTAAAACAGTTTTTTCACAATGGTAATAAAGAGTAAAGCAATTTGTTTAAAATGAAAAACCCTACAAATTTTATTTTGCTACATTAATGGGATTAAGGGGGCTTTGGTTGTGAAAACTACAATTTTTAACTAATTGCTTAATCTGCATCAAAAGTAGACCATATTAATAAACTGTCAGGGATGTAATTATGCAGGGCGGAGGTGGGCAGGGCCACCACCCTCACCATTTTCCACCCACCCTAAAGCTTAATTATGTCTCTCTACCCACCCTAATTTCAACCAATCGCCCACCCTAAGCTTCTGAAAAACGTAAAAACACTGTTTTTAATTGTTTTACCACCCACCCTTAAATCGTTGCCACCCACCCTTGGATTTTTCTAGCTACATCCCTGATTACTGTCGTTACTACTAACAATTTTAATTGACTACGAATAGTACTAATAACTAATATTTTTAAAAACAAGTAGTCAAAAAAGTCAAAATTGCTGGATGTTTTTGTTACTAAACAATTTTGAATTATGGTTGTTTGTCATGAAGGCTGTGGAATTTATCAAAATACCTGCCATTGTCTAATTGAAACAAGGCAGCCAGCCATTTCACAGAATAAAAAAACAAGTCATCCAGTGTTTAATGTTGAAAATAAAAAAATGGAAAAAAACTATATCATTTAGGCCTATGCCATTAATGAATGACAACTTTTTTAATAAGTCATAAGAAAAATACATTTTCATGACAATTTTGAAATATTGAAATTAACACAAAGCAATATTTAAATAATCATTTGGCATTCTATTTAAATTTTGTTTCTACCATTCCACCTTATAGGAGTATGGGGAATAGTTAGCAGCCTCACTGAACCCATACCAAAATTAATCTCAAAATAATGATGCTAAACCATTATACACAACATTAAACCAATGGGTATTTTGTTAAACTTGACAGTGCCTGCAGTCCAATTATCAGCAGCCCGAATTACCTACTGGACAGCCCTATCAGGTGACAAGTTCTCTATTTGGATTAAACATGGAGAAAAATCTTTTTTCCCAATAATTTTCAAATCATTTACCCACTTTTGCTTTTTTGTTAGTGTCTATTTTCTCTACCAGTGATCCTCTTATAGTAGGCAGCCTTTTAAGAGGCATCCTTAATCATTTAGGGATTGTGATGGCACCCAGTGAAAAGGAGTAATAAAACCCTCATTTGCCTCAATATTCTGTAAAAAAGGGGACTGCTAGTCGCATCTCCAAAAAAAAGCAAAACAAAAATGCAACTAGAGAAATCTGAAGTAAAAACATTCTTGATTCCATATAATGGTAGTATTTCTTAAAAATAGTTTGATAAATTAAATTGAACTTTATATTATAACTGAAAAAAGAGGAGACAAAATAAAAGCAGGATTTGCTGTTTGCCAAAGGCAGCAAAAATGATCCCAGAGGATAAGAAAGATATGCACCAAATCGGTTTCAAATTTCAACTGACAAACCAACATAAAGCACTTAAGGTTTTATCAGTTTTGCATGCTTATGAGAAAAAAAAAACTCCCATATAAACAGATGCGAAAAGCACCATGCATGAGTGAAGCAGTTTCATAGTTAAACCAGTAAACGTAATTTATATTTCATACGGCCTTTTAATAGTCCATTCAGACCATGTAGGTAGACTAATGTTATGCAAGTGATGACCTTTGACATATGCTGCCAATAATAATAATGATCATGCTGCAACAATAGTCAGTAGTATGAATGAAAGATCCGTTTCTTGTGGCTTTTGTAGTATAATTATGTGTTGTCTGGAATTTCTTTTCTTTCACAATTACAGATTTTTGTAAACTACCGATTTAGTGAAGGTCACATCTTATTTCTCCCTGTGGTATTAAGAACTCAATTGGTTTTAGAGATTACCAAATTGACATAGTAACTTTCTTTTGTACATCGATGTATAACTCATGCCATTTACAAATTTTGAGACAGAAAAAAAAAACAACAAATAAAATAATTTATACTATATTATTCTTTCCACCTCTCCCACACCCCTCTCCCTAATTTTTTTTTCGTATTATCTAACCTTATAGCACCTTTTATTTAAAACGAAAAGTGATATATAATTCTACAATGTCTTCTATAAACTATAATAATAATAAAATCCAAAAGTAACGTACAAACTACATTAAAAATAATTTGACACAAATTTAAAATAATAAACGTTTTAAAAAAAACCCAAAGAGGATAGGAGGCTACAAACAATTCTGTACTCATATCATTGAAAACTTTCAAGTATCATCTTGTATGGTCAATACTATTTAAGTAAGGAGCTTAAGTAGAGAGCTTATCTTGGACTAATAATATCAAAACATGCCACTGATAATTTTATAAGTAAAATAACTACTATTTATATCCAGTTTATTTTCGATTAATACATCTGTAGCTATAATGAATAATAGATACACTGATCTATTTATTACAGATTACATACAATTAATAAGTAGTGCTTCTCATTAGGCTATATAACACAATGAATAGTAACAATCAACAGTGCCTTGATTCATGGACAAACACAGGCTTAAAGGTGTCAAAAGTAAAGGTTAACATGGCCTACACCAGCTAACAGAAATCCACATTGTCTGACCCTTGAAAAAAATAAACTGGCACACAACAATAGAACACTTGGAATGAATAATAGAATGGCAGAAAATGAGATTTCACAGAACAATGAGACTGAACACTTCATGTAACCGACAACAAACAACGAGTTGCCCTATTTATATTTCCGTTTTGAAATGCATGGATACCATAATATACTTTGTGGTATTTTCAGTTGGGTGGAGGACTGGCTGTTTTAAAATTGTTTTGATTGTTGTCTATATGAACAGTAGTTATCTGGTTATAACAAATCAAGTCAATTTTAAATCAATAATCATTTTGTGCTAAGAAACTACTATTTTTAATTCACAAAATATCAGTTAAAATGATTTGTAGTTTTCTGTCTGACAATTCTTTTTTATTTTTTGTTTTTCCATCCTCTAGAGGAATGGTGCCTGCTTTATTTTGTGCATCATGTATTTTATACCTTTCTCATATTCATTGAATATTGTCCATACAAAGATATGGAAGTGATAGTTTATGTTCTAAACTACACTTTTTTTTTATAAGAACACACTTAATAAGGACACCGAGGCTGAAATCACTCAAAAATTAAGAACAAAATAAGAACAAA
>JAOTQE010091039.1:0-2500 GCA_025631205.1 Nesometra sesokonis
GTGAAATTGACCTCAAATGACCTTAAATGACCTCTGACCTATTCGTCCAGCAGCTATGACCCATCAGACGCCCGTTTCCAATGCCCCCTCATGATGACCTTTCCAAAAATACCAAGTAAACATCTAGTCATTTTCTGAAAGTAAATGGGCCCTGGCTCCCGGACTTTCACTGGACTAGGCCTATTACCGGACAACATAACGGACGAAACGTAGACGTGTTCGACGGACAGTTACGCATAATTAACGAAAGCGAAAGGAAATAGAACTCACAATGAGCGGAGGTGACGAAGTTTAACTGAAGAAACGAAAAAACACATGCAAATCAACGTATAAAGGACGGATAGAGACCGAAGATACAGCGTGTTTGTATCTTGTAGTACTAGTATCTTGGGTAGTAGGAGCTGGCGATGGTATTTCTCTCCTATTTCCTCTCCCCCCCCCCCCCTTTTTGGCATGCGAATTTCTTGATGTTCGCCCGCTGCAACTTGAAGACTTATGATTTTGGGTCTCTGCAGGCTCTCAGAGCATAAAGGAAATAGCCATCCACTGCTCAGAGTTAAAAAAAAATAAAATTAGTAAATAATGATGAGTGTGCCCTCAGTTACCCTCATCAGACGATAATTAGCAAATTCCTTCAGAGGAAAAGATCTATATAAAGGCAGCCGTCCCATCAAAACAATCTTCAAAATAGGGGAAATATTTTGTTTTTGTCTTCGGGGTGGAGTACCCCCCCCCCCCTCACTCCACCCACTCTCCAAATCCTGGATACGCCCCTGTAGCGGTACTTTGAATCCGTTTATTCTTCGTTTCTTCTTTTGCTTCGTCGGTACTAGTCCGGCTTGTTCGTAAGTTATCAGGTATTCCTAAGTTTTGTACGTTCTTTATTCGTTAAATGTCCGTTGTGTTTTCGTTTACATCCGTTTGGTGTTCGTTAGTCAGTCCATTGTTCATTCGTTTCTGTTTCGTTTCTTGTTCGTTTGTTGTTCGTTTTAACCGTTCAACTTCCGTTACTTTGCAACTCCCGAGATGAAACCACGACGACTTTTCCCAAGGGAAATGACCGGATGAGTGGTTTTTCACCCGTACCATGTCTGTTTGTGCAATCCGGTGAAATGTGACAGGTGCTTAAGAGTCAAAAATTGGGGCTGGGTTGGGTCCCCTGGATCCCAGGCCCGTACCGAGGGGGCCTGGGATCCCCCAATGACAAAAGGTCCACCTTTCCAGTGACAAATGTAACCCAAACACCAAGAGGCAGAAACGGACGCGAAGAGTGTCGCAGGCGCACGAAATAGCGACCATTTGGGGCAACTGTTTTTTTTTTTTGTTTTGTTTTTTTAACCGGAAACGGTAAATGAGGTCCGGATATCCGCCAAACGCACCTCCTCATCCAGAATTCTGGATACGGGCCTGGATCATCATCGCCTGTTCTCGGTTTCGGACAAGGAATTGAGTATAGGCCCATCATGTACCAACATGCTT
This sequence comes from Nesometra sesokonis, assembly GCA_025631205.1. Classification (NCBI taxonomy): domain Eukaryota; kingdom Metazoa; phylum Echinodermata; class Crinoidea; order Comatulida; family Antedonidae; genus Nesometra; species Nesometra sesokonis. The sequence goes on from JAOTQE010091039.1 coordinate 1,480, forward strand.
CAGTTGTAGGAAATATAATAAAAAAAAAACTTCCTGAAGAAAAAACCCAAATGAAAAGTCTATGAACAATACGATCAGAAATTGCTAAGGTGTATTTTTAGATGGAAAGTTATGGGAAGTGGACATTGCTTGGAAGGATTATATTCAGTAATATAGGGAAAAACCGGGCACTTTCGTTCCCAGGAACAATCTCGGTAGACTACTCGATACTTCTACTACACAAATCGCAAAAACCGTTTAGAGAACCCTGAAGTTCTCGGACTATAAAATCTCGTACAGGCAAACACTGACATTAAGTAGGAATGAAAGGATTCAACTGAAAAATGGAATGATGAAGGTAAAGAAATTTGACTTTACGGATGAAAAATATTTAGCATTTTGAGACTAATTGCGCGAAAACGTGAAATATTCGAAATTACGGTTTTGACTCATTATTTTGGGGTTTTTTTTTGTTCCATGAACAGAATTCTTGCTTATTGAAATTTATTCTGTGTTATTATACCCTGTGTTATTATACCGTGTATGAATGCGAACCTTTAGATTTGAATCCAGGCGGCAAAGTACCCTACCAGTGGCGCGTGGGATGGGAGGTCAGGAGGCCTCCTGTTGTTCTCAAATTTATTAAATTTGTAACCATTTGTCGTTCGTTGATCGTTATCGTCTTACTGTAAACAGTCCTATCAAGTTCAGAGTGTGTGAATAAATAAAGCAGAATCTGTTTATAAAGAGAAATTGTAGTTGATATTAACAGGTTTTATTCTGTGTTATTATACCCTGTGTTATTATTTTATTTTTAGTTATTTAGTGGTTCTTTGCTGGTCATGCGCCCTCTATTTCGACAACAGCAGATGTCCAACTCGGAAAAGGATGACATCTGATCATATATAATTTCTACACAACGTTATAATTTTATTATTATTATTATTATTAATGACATCGGTTACCACACTGGCTTTAAAAGGGTGGGTGGGACATAACGTGCTTAAGCCACCGAAAACTTATTGTGTACTTGGAATTAAAT
>JAOTQE010091039.1:5000-14741 GCA_025631205.1 Nesometra sesokonis
GTTTTGAAAACCAATATCAGGTTGAATCGGTCAATAAGCCATTTGCGATAATTTGGAAACAATGATTAATTCAAGATGGTCCCTTTGTTTTCAAGATGGCCGCCAAAATGGTGCTCAGATCATAAAAAATATAAATGTTATTGCGATCTGTTTTTGTTTTTATGATTTTATGGGTCAATAATTGGTATAATCCTTAATGTGCATGACAGAGAAGATCTGATATACTAGTAAATAAATTTAATATGGTGTCCAAGATGGCCGCCATCTGCAATTTGTAATTTCTTTGATTTTGCTATATTTTCAAACTAATTCCTAAGGCGGCGGAACGTTTTTCGTTCAGGAGGGGGGAGGGGGAACGGGGTGAAAACTCGCTAAAGATACCCCACCCGGCCCCGGGGGACCAAACCACACCAATTAGACAAGAAAAAAAAGTTATCACCTATTATAATTTCGCTATACTGATTTGGTTGGGGTTTTCAGGGCCAATATTTATATTTACCATATATACATGTTTTTATTGCTTTATACCTCTAAAAGCATTGATTGTGTCTCACTAGCTCTATGAATGATAATAACAAACCAACTTTTAAATTGATTACAAAATTATGACGGTGAGTTTTATAGTACCGTAGTACTGTACCATTCCTAAATTGTTTCGTTGTTCATTGGTTGAAACTAAATTGAACACTCTTTCCTCTGTTTGATTTGCCGAACCTCTAATACGTCATATCCACTTTTCCCTTACGCAAATAAGATCTTAATAAAGGACTGTATTGGTCTACATGATTTCTTGCTTAGCTCTTCTTTAATGTCTTAGAATTTTAATCTTCTTTTATTGCTCATCTGCTCTTGGATTTTATTTTAAAGAAGTTAGTAGGCCGAACATACTCGGATACAATATTTGCCTGTGCACCACTCAAGGAAGATTGCCATAAGCATATTATATGCATCGCCTGTCTGTGCAAGCCTACACTGTACAATTGAAAGTATGGTTGGATCGATGCAATAATTCAGATTGAAATGCTGGTTTTTATGCATAAGAAGGTACTTAATGGTGGAGTAAGCACCCACCTGTAACACTATGTATCACCAGGTCTGGTAATATATACGTACTGAAATACAGACACTTCATCTGGAGGAAAAACACTTGATTTTTCTTGGATATATACAAAAAAACACATCGAAACCTATTGTGAATGTTCCTGTACTTTAATAGATATTTATATATTTTGTGTATACAACTAAAAATGGCGATATTAAGTGTTTTTGTTTTAGTATTAAGTTCCTGTTTTTACACATGTGCGAATGCGAATAGGTAAGTAAGTCATTTGATTTCAACTGACCTTGACTATGTGCAGGGAAACTTACCATTTGGACATGTGAATAAAGTATGAAAGTACTGTAAAAGTATATACATTATATAAATAACGATGTGACTTTCCTTATTAAATACTATCAAATATTTATAACGTGAACTACCGTATACAATCTAAAACGGCTATGAAACGGCTGGAGTTAATGTTAAAAAAAAACTTTTTTTGCAGCTGGGTACCCGCATTGACTTAATGTTGATCTAACCTTTCTGCATCCGTTTTAGTTAAAATCACTTATGATTTTTCTTGTACGAAGGAAGCCACTAATGCGCCCAGTCACCGAGGAATTTGTACTTATCCCAAGGCTAGCAGCCTCGAAGTTTGCATTGTTTCTAATAACTTCATACAAAATCGGGTGTTCATATATATGATAACTCAACATAACGAGAGTAATAATGGTATTCAATACAATATCTTTCAGGACTCAAAGTTCGTATGCCCCTATTATCATAAAAATTATATTTTTCCCTGAGTATGACATCTCAGTATGTAATTCATGTCCTTAACCATCGATCTTGAATGCATAGTAAACAAAAGAAGCATATTATTTTTAAGTCTCACAAAAACGAGACTACTAATGAGTAGGTCCTATTTAGCAACAATTAACATATAAAGTTATTTAATAAAAAGGATATTTTCGGGAGGTAATTTTATTATGAGTATAGGCCTATTGCGTAATGTAGAATAACAGATAGATAGGAAGTATCCATTAGATAGGACATCTCGTTTATACATTATTTTTTCCTCCATGTTTATACTATTACAAGTTTGATTCATTGATGTATTTAGGTGTCCACTATGTTATATCTCTGGGAAACACGTATAAAAATCAATTAAATTTACCCACGTAAAACCAATTTCGCTTGTGATCAAATTATACAACTTTAAAATTGTAGCATGCCACTAATCCCAAACTTCATGCATATACTGGAGGTAAAGGTTAACTGAAAAAATATCTCGATAAAAAAAAATTAAAAAACACAAACAGACAAGCAAATTGCCAAAACAAGAAATAAAACATATAATTACTTAAAGAACATAACATATTTATTACATTAATGTGTATGTTGCAAGTAAAAAACATCGGATAATTTTACACATGCAGAAAAAAAAACAAAGGCATATAAACCTATATTCATTTACTTTATTGTTCAGGGGCTATCTTGTGACGTGCCCATCCACGTTAAGATCAACAGCATCGGAGTCGATAAGTGTTACAATATTCCAACCATCTGAACCTGTTTTAGTAAATGTGTCACTTATTTACGACGGCCAGGAAGTTTCATCAACACAGGAAGAAATCTCAGGTAAGTTTTTTTTATATCCAGAATGTTTTTTTCTTCCATAACAATTGCCAAGGCCTCTTATCGCTTCACATTATAAATACCACTCCTCATGAACACATTCTATAATGTTGTATTTGACATTTTTACCTCCCATGTGTCCACCTATACTCCTGGGTGGGGAAGTCATGAATGTGTATAAAAGTGTCTTGCTAAAAAACACAAACCGATCAGACTTTTGAACTCACGGCCTTGACACTGATATGATTGAGGGTAACTTTTTAAGGTTGTTGAAAGTCAATAACATAAAAAATACGTCGTTCATGTCTCATCAATCACATACTGTAGTCCTCGATGTGTTCACCCTATTTACTATAACCAATTCTTATGCAACGCTCCAAACAATATCCAATTGAAAATGCGAGTTGTTCTCGGGTTGGATTCGAACCCATATCTTCTGATCACTAGACCTTGCAACTGCACTAAGTATTCGGTAGTCACAGTCACGTTAAACTTGGAAAACCAAAGTAACATATCCTACAAAATTAATTACTTGTACTTTTTTCATGATGTTATTTTAACATATATTTAATGTGCACTGATCTCGTTACTCTGCTCCCGATTATTTAACTAAATTGTGTGCTTTGGAACTGTGCCTCTCAGTAGTGACTACCATCCGTTTTGTGCGTCAAAATCTTAGATCAGCTTTTAAAGTTCCGACAATCGACTACTTTAATGTCCACGTTCAGACAATAACATTTTCAAAATTATGAATAGGCCTTTAATACCGAAGAGATTCCATATTTTGCTGGTAAAAGATCTTACAACTTTTCCTTTGAAATTAATATTTTTTCAATAATATCTTGATGTAGGCGACCAGGCCATACTTATGCAAATTTATTATTACAAAAGCACCTCAATAACAATGCTACCAGTGGTAGCTTTGCTCTGTCGCCTTGTTGATTTCCAATATTTTGGCCAAACTACGAAGTTTTTATATGGTCGACAATCGGCCAAATCAGATGTGACAACATTCTAGTCATTCAATTATTATGCGAATAAAGCACAAACAAACGGACATATTTGTCAAAATAGACATTCTTGTTTCCAACAATAGTAAGCCAGTTGGCTAGTGTTTTGTATTTTTCGAGATTTGGCTAAAACTTAATGTTAATTATTTTTACAAATCATTACTTTTCATTTTTGTGTTAATAGCCATTGTTCGTTTTCTTTACAGGAAAAGGTACAATTGAATTCAAAGTAAGTTTGACAGACACCTAGTTGAAAATTGTGTCATTTTTTTTTTCATTTCAATTCAATTTTTTCAAAAGCCTCAGGATATTATTCGCCTAAAATACATGACAATGTTGAAACACTTTACATTAAAAACATCAAAATAATCATAAAGGCATTCGGAGTAAAAGTGATTTTTGAAATAGCGGGATGATATTAATAAATGAAAACTGGGTAAGATTAAAAGAAGAAAAAACATTTTGCTTTACAAAGAAGTTTAGAAAGTCGAGGAAGAAAGACAGAAGTTTAGGCACGTGATGGTGGAAAGAGGTAAAATCAATTATGGTAGGTGCTGGACCGTACTTCAAACTGTTTGGTTAGAATAACCGCGTGTCTTCATCAAAACCACGAATCTCCTTTTTGTACCCTCATGTAAAATAATAAATTAAATTCAAGTGGGTACTGAAATATGTTTTGAGTCTTGAACCAGGCCAGAACATAAGTTCGTGAACTGTCTGCAGTAGCATCCAAATTTAGAACCCCTTCCCATCCTACCAAATTCACGTCCAACAATATTTATTAACGTTATATACTATCATATTGCCAAATTCCAAGAATACTTTAAGAGACTTTTACAAATTGAGATTACTTAAACGGAATAAAATTGCTTATCTCTCATTAATGGTTTATTGATTTAGGCTAGTCGTATAAATATTGTGAGTGGAAGTGAATATTCCGTAATAATTCACCAGATTTGTTTGTTTAAACTCAACTTTAATGGCATTGCTACTCCTCTCCAACAGATTTATCATCGACCGTACCTTAACCCGAACACTTTCTCTCACGTGTACAATCTGTTTCAGCAAGTAATTCGTGCAACAAGTGAATTCCACTTTTAGTTAGTTTATTTAGAAGATAAGTTGAAGTGTTTTGCAGACCGACGCCATTGGTTCAATTTTAATCTTACGATTTATTTGGAATATCGTATGATGAAATGACTGTTTCCTTAATACATCGGGATTCGTAATTTATAGTTCACAGACCTCTTATTTAATATTATTATCGAAATTACATTGAAAACAAAACATTTAAGAAACACATTATGCACCTTTGAAGAATGATATAACCCTTTTAAATTATTAACGAACAGTTTGACAAGAAGTTAAATAACAATTCCAATCACTGTATTACGATACCGTTATTTATTACGCATTTCCGTATATTTTGAAGGTTACGTAACTTTACGAAGTACGATTACGAAAACGGATACGTCACACTTCCATTAAAAAAAATCTAAATATGTTAAATATTCCTACTAGGAATTGAAGGCTCACCACCTGTGACAAATATCCAAGGTGTTAAACTCGAACGTTACAAGAATTGATGACGTATCCGTTTTTGTATTTTGTTAAGTTGCTAGACCTCCCTATAGTTTCGTTGACACGTCTTTGTTTGACCACCTCATTCCTCTTCTCTTGCTCTCATGATGGAATATGATGCACTAAAGAGCAACGGAATTAAACATTTTAAATATTGTACAAATTATTGTCAATAATATTAACGTTGTAATTATTATTTATAATACATAATATGTCTAACCAAATATTTTAGGTACCAAAACTACCACGAGGCGAAGCCGTATTAAAAGTTTGCGGAAACTGCGCACCTGGCACCCCAAAAGGATATACGTTTTTCAATACAACTATTGTTCGTATCGAAGAAAAGGGATCATCTGTTTTTCTTCAAACTGACAGACCAATTTATAAACCCGGGCAGTCAGGTCAGTTTATACTTACGTTTCTGTTGTTTTTAAAGTAGGCCTAGATTTCTTAATTTATCAGTTATGCAAATTAGGAAAGTTTTAGTAGTTTAAAGGCGATAGGTAGCGCAATCTATAAAATGTTCCCGGTGTGTGTGTGGCGCGATGTTGACAAAATACAAGTAACGACGTTCCAATGTGAGTTTTAATTTCCTATTTACACTTTTAAATTGAATGATAGATCTACATAGATATTGTAGATTTTGTTTGTTATTTGTTGTGCACGACCTATTAAGTTAAAACGTTGTTATGCCTTGTGAAAACAGGCTAAGCCCTAGGCCTGGGCTTTCTTTCATGCCGGGCAAATACCGTCCGTCCACTGCACCAGCTGTCCATACTAGGCGCCTAGCCTAGGCCTAGACCTCCTAGTCTAAAGCTCAATCCAGACTAGGCCTATCAAATTTATTTGACAAAAAACTTTGATGATACCCATATATGGTAATGATATTTCTATGGTCATGGTGTGACATCATGACCATATATAGGCATATCAAATTGTTTTGTCAAGAAAATTTGGAGTCTGGATTGAGCTTTTTATATAGGCTGGCACCTAGGCCCGTGATTGTCACGAACAAGCAGGTAAACTCGTTTTTCCTAGATCCAAGGGATGGGCCTAGGGCCTAGGCTAGAACGTTCTTTATTGATTGAAATTACAAAGTTTTGTCATTAATAAATTATGATGTCTGTACTGCATCGAACGGATCCCACTGCATCTGCCCTATGTTTTCAATTACACAAATTTTACGAACATTTTCCGAATATAAATCATCACCAAATGTATGCTCCAAATATACTCAAAGGGGGTAAAAAATGGTGGAGGATGGCCTCTCTACTCACCAATAAACAACAAGCATCCAAAAATTACCAGAGACTACCGGGAGGGAAGGTAATAACGCAAACTTTCACAGTGGTTTTTAGTAGTACTTGTGCAATGCATATACATAATAAAGTTTTAATTAAGTTTTCTGGGAAATTGTAAAAATCTAGTTAATATGCCGTCAAGTTATCTGAATAAACTGCTATTTAGATAGCAGTGCAATGAACTAATACTGTAAATGCTGTATATAAATTTTCAACCAATTAAAGTCAACTTTTTCAATATCAGATGCAAAACATGCATTAAACACACGTTTATAAATGAATGCATTTGCTATTTTTCTGTGATATTTAGGATTATTACTGTATTACATTTTGATATAAAACTCAGAGCTGGGTACAGAGATGGAATGGAATATTTATACACCAGTTTCTAATTTCTTACACTTATTTTTCCACACACAGTGCGTATCCGAGCCTTCTTGGTAAATCCTGACTTGAGGCCTACAGATGTTGAGGTGAGGATTAAGAAAGGTTATGACATTATTTTCTTTAACAATTTTTTTGTAATTAATTTTGAATTCCATAAACAAACCAGTACATGTACAGTGCTGCAATATTTCATATTTCATAATAGGCCTACCATGTCAGAGATGTACCTAGAAAAATCCAAGGGAGCGCCAGCAACAATGTATGGGTGGGTGGCATGATGACAAAAACAATATTTTTACCTTTTTCAGAGGCTTAGGGTGGGTGGCAGGTTGAAATTAGGCTGGTTGGAAGGTTTTAAAATAAGCTTTAGGGTGGGTGGAACATTTTTAGGGTGGGTGGCCCCACCCACCTCCGCCCTACCTAATTACATCCCTGCCATGTCGATTAATTGTGCAGGATCAGAATCATATTATTTTGCATATTTTCAGGGGTGTATCCAGGAAATGGCGAAGGGGAATGCTCGAACCTGGGTGGGATTTTCATAAGTGAAAAAAAAATCCTATTTTCGCCTATTGTCACCCCATTGCCACGTTTTTTATAATGCCATTTATTATGTTGTGGTACTTTTGTCCTTTTCCTCTCAAAGGATGTGTTCATTTCCACTGAAGGGTGTGCATGAGATCCAGACTTTCACATTTGTATCCTAATTTTATTGTTTTTTGCCTCCGAAGCGGGGTTCCCCCTCCCCCTCCACCCTTGATAAGCCACTGATTTCATGCAAGCAGTAGAATTTTCAGAACTGGATGAGAATAAATTTGAATCTTGAATCTTTTTCCAGGGATATAGACAGGAAATTAAAGAATATTGGAGGTGGTTCAAATGATTTAAAATAGTATTTTAGACAAGTTTCAGAGGCCTGTTGTGGTTGGCAGGTTGAAATTAGGTTTAAAAGGCCAACATTTTTATGAAAGCCAAAATTGTAACATTTTCAATGGACACTAATTCCTCTTAAAATGTTTATTTTTTTGTCTTTCTTTTTTCCTGTTTTTCTAGTTCTGGCACCAAACAAATGTTAATAAAATCAGTGGTCCCTAATTATAAGGAACATACTCTTATAAATGGTATTAGATAATATTGTGAAAAAATAAATTCTGATGGTCGATGAACTTTTTTTAATTACATTTTGTCAAACATCAGAGATTTAATGTATTAAGAAAATATGAAAAGTATGTTACTGTCACAAATACAAAATCTGCAAAGTAAATTGAATTGAATTGATAAGTAGGCTGAAATATTAAAATGCCAAGGTCAACTGAAAATAATGTTGTACACCTCACCGGGGAGTGCTTACTACGAAAACAGTACAGAGATTTCCATGTATAATAACCCATTAAAGTCACCCGAATATTAGCCTATCCAGGTATGTTTCAAATCTAGACAGGGTGCCCTGCCTTGTTAAATGCCTGTAATTTAGTGTGTAATGTCAATGTGTATTTTATTTTAATGTATATTCACTAGTGGGTGTCCTACTACCCACGTAAACTAGAAGGTTATTAAAGGACACTGCCTTAAATCACAATTATCAAACAGATTGAGTTTTTAAAATTAGAAACATAATTATACAGGTATATCTGTCACCAGCAGTGAGACGTTGATTTTGATGATGGGTTGTTTTCAGACTCAACTGTTTTAATAGTTGAGATGTACTTTGTTGATCCAAAAAAATAATACTGTATATTTTTATTTCATGTCACTTCCAATAAAAATATTCTGGCCACCTACTGGATAAGAACTACATCATGCTTTTTAAAGGGCCGGTCACAACGCCAGAACTTTGCTGGAACGTTCCTGGAGTGGTGAAAAAATTCATCTCCCTACCGTTTAAGAAACGCTCCTACAATGTTTGGGTGGTGTGACCGGGCCTTAAGTCTTTATCAGGAGTTTACACAGGAAGACTGGAGCACCATAGTCGATGGCATTTATACCCATTTTCATACTGTGCATGTCTTGTTCTGCCACCTTTTTTTTAGTACAACGGAAAAACTGAATATTTCCCGTCTACTGTAAACATCTACACAATATGTATTGAATAACTTTATAAAATTGTAATTTAAAAAGTTGAATTTTCGAAAAATTATGTATCATTTAACATTTTATTACTAGTCGAGGGTAAAATGTCGTAACCAATGTTTTTTTTCACACTTCATTGAGCACAGAATGTCTCCTCTCACTTCCCGTCCGGCTGCATAAACTGCTTTATGGGGCTTAGGGAGTGGGAAAAATTGATGTGTGCCAGGTTCGAGCCTGGGACCTTTTAGTTGAAAAGCAAGTAGTTTACTGTAACCACCAAGCTACTCAGCTAATAGAGAAATAAGTACAGAAGTACTTACAAGCAATCCATTTGTTTTTCAAGTAGACGTGTTGTTATTTCAAGTCTGCTTTGACATCACCTTGGTGTTATTGAGGTTGCTGTACCTTCATTGCATCATTGACGAATAAATATGAGCTTTGTTGTGCAATGTTCAAGTCTTTAAATTTTAATCATACAGTTGAAGATTAGTGACTGACAACACTAGGTGTACATTGTGTGTGACCAATCCTAGGTGTGCACTGTGTGTATGTCTTAATGCAAAGCATTTTACCTACAATATTGTTGCCTGTTATCCATGTGTATGTTGGGCGCAATTTAACAACTTGCGCAGTTTCGGAATTGCGCAGCGCAATTTAGAAACCAACCAAAGGAATTGGCCTTAAAAGCCGGTCTTATGATTTGTATTTATTATCG
>JAOTQE010091050.1:0-14741 GCA_025631205.1 Nesometra sesokonis
TATATTTGTACATGTAAACCTGTTCTGGCACACGGGAACAAAACAGGAAAATGGGTCTGGCAGTCAACGTGTTAATATCATTAATCTACTTACACAAAGACAAAGATTATTAAAATAATCTTGAGAAAATTACAAGCAGAAATGGTTATTAAGCATTTGACCGTTTTAGATGTCCCAAGTAATTAATGTTTTTTAAATATTTAAAAAAATAAGTTTGACTTCATTACATAATCTAGCAAAATGTTAATATTTTTTATAGTGAAAGGTGAAAGAAAAAAGTAAAAATTTTATGATTCTAAATGGAGTAACCTTGAAATTTATGAGTCCAGGAATGTATTCCTGGTGGACCTGGTCATCCTGTTGGTTGAGAGTTTGAAGCCCACTCTGGTCAGTTTGTGCTCTTTGGCAAGACATATCCATGTTGCCATTCTCCATCTAGCAGTATAAGTGGGTAGCTGCATATGTGTTGTTGAAAGTGCGACGCGATTCTACATACCATCAATAATACACTCAACAAATGTTTAGAATAAATGGTGGAGCAGTAGGCGAAGCAGTCGGCGCAGCAGTTGTTGTATGTTGGGCTTCCAATCTCAAAGTCAGGAGTTAGAGGTTCATTCTGGTTGTTTCTTCTCCACCCAGGAGTATAAGTGGGTACCTTGGGTACCTGGGAGGTACATATGCCGTATACGCTGAATACAGCTGCACCATTATGGAATGGATTGTGTTCTACAAGTTTTTGTTCCAATGACTGTGGTAACAATGTGAAGCACTTAGAGACAATGGCAATAAATACTATATGAATGTCGCATTGCCATATGCGCTGAGTGCAGCTGCAATATTATGGAATGGATTGTGTTCCATAGGCATTTGCTCCAATGACTGGGGGTAATAATTGTGAAGTGCTTAGAGGCTTTGGCAATAACAAATAAAAAGGAAAATTACCTTTGTTTCCAAATCTGATTTAGTTGGTTTCTTTTTTCGTTGTCTTACTGTTTTACCTTCTTCTTCTTCATCTTCTTTCTCTTCAGCATCTTCTTCCACTTCAGCTTCTTCTTGTGTTTCTTCTTCATCATCCTCCGTTGGATCATCTGTTTTCTTTGAATCTCCCTTTTTCTAATAAAAATATACGAAAAAACAATATTATTCTCCACATCAAAATAGAAATAAATATTAATAACTATTAAAAAAAATATCACGACAAAGTTAACGCCATAGTGTTATGTGCTAGTAGAGAATTATATTAAATTAATATAAATATCTTTCCAAATTTACAGCTTAAAAATTGTGTTGACCAAACACAGCAGTATCTCTTTTTGGAATTATTTTTTTGTAATTATCCAAAAAGTCTAAATATGACAAATAAAAAAGAAAAGCCAACCCAGATTTTTAAGGGTCGGTCTAACTTGGGTAACAAAGTTTTTTATCCCGATTATTACATGTCACAGACAATAGTGAACTGGAATTATTGGCAGTACATTTGTCAGTTTATTGCAATATTGAGTAGTTTTGGTGTCTTTTAATTCTGACATTGTTTCGGTCGTTGCTGCTCATGATTATATCTCACTCATGCCAACCTCTTGGCTTCAAAGTGATAATTTGCTTCAGTAGAGTAAACAATTATCACATTCAGGTCAAATATCGTATAGTTATCACAAAAGAATTGCATTATTATTGTATATTCTTTCCCATTATAAAAGGTTAAACACCCATTTCTACAGAACTTTCATGATAATTTATCCGATAATTTTAACGAGCGAAAACACGACCTAAGAGGACTGAAAAGTTATTTTTGAAAATGGATTTTTGTTAAAGTGGGGGGGGGGGGGGGGGTTGTTAGAAGGACTTTTCTAGAAATAATATACAGATTAATGTTTTGTGTGTTTTCTAGTTAGAAAACTGAGATATCAGAGGTCTGCTTTTTCTATATGCAAGTTTCCTGACTCTCCAGAAAAAACAATGGATGGCCCAAAGAGTGGTCAGTATTTGGAGGTTTCAATTTACTCTTAATAAATGTTTTATACTTACAGATGGAGAACAGAATCTTGCACATAAAAAGATTGGAATGATGACAACAAGAGCATAGACTGCCCATAACCATGGCCGCTCATCAGTTGCACTAAGTAAATCAGATACTACGCCATCCTGTTGAAAATAAATTATCAAAATAAATCAAATAGTATCATAATTTTGTTCTTTGCTTATTTTTTTTTATCTAAACGGCAACAATTCTCAAAATAAAATCCAGTATGACCTATTTTTTCACTATTAAAAAAAATAATTATGATGTGCTAGTACACACATCTCCCAAACACTATCTCCTATTTCCAGAATAATTACTTTGTGAAAGAAACTCCTGCTCAATGGCTTTCTTAATTCTTATGGTATTTAACTATTTTTTAAAAAATGAGTATCAACAAACTCAACCTCATTCACTATCAAGTTGTTTCCATTGCCTAAATTCTTAATAAGTTCATCTTTTTTATTTATTATTTAGGCAAAATCTTGATCAGTGATTAGGTCAGAAGATGCTCATCTCTCTTAATAATAATATTTGATTATTCGGCAGTATCCATCAAGAAGATGCTGATGGCGCTGTGGACCAGATGTTACACATTCTTATGTGTTTTTACTCCACTAAGGGTCATGTCATATAAGTACTGGGTTTTATTGACACTCTTTCATCACATATGGAACAGGGTAACCCCCTACACATCTTTAAAGATGTAATGGGTTATTTAAAGTGCACATGAGCTTTTTATGTACACTGGGCCTACGGTTTATAGTCCTTAGTCGAGAAGACTTGTTCCACCACTAGAACCATGGTGCGAATGGGCCTCAAACCTGTACGTTTACTTTTGCTAGGTTTTACGGTTTCCATGCCTTAAATGCTCGGCCATACAACTCGCACACTTCTTTATGTTGTGGACAAGAGTTCTATATAGCAACAAAACATGTGACCATCAGGTCCCTTAAGTCTTGAATGTAAAATATCCTGTTAATTGCATCTTGTATCTCTCAACAAATGGTCCATAATTTATTATACATATTGATACAAAGAATAAAAGAGGCAATATTTAAGAGGCAATATTTAAGAGGCAATATTTTTCTATTCTTGTATTTTATACCGCTACATTATTATGATCACCCAATCAAAACTCTTTCCTAAAGCTTATTTTAATACATTCCATTTGAAAGTGCCACCCACCTTAAGTCTCTGAGAAAAAATGTCAATCTATTGATTTTTTTAATCATTTTACCAGCCACCCATAACTATTTGCTGCCTATCCTTGGCTTGTTTGAACTAATTCTTTACAATTTTCAAATTTTTCTATTTTCTTGCATTATGTACTTACCCCTGATAACACTGAGGCTTCATCGCCACTCTTGAGAGCCCATGAATCGGCAGCCCACCTATCTGCTACTTCTTTTGATGTTGTTATTATAAAGTTATCAAATAAAATATCACTGTTCATCGTCCACAGCTCTAAACCAAGAGAGCCCTAAAAAAAGAAAAAATAATGAATGATTGTATGCTTGGTATAACTGTTCATTGTTCACAGCTTCAAACAAAGAGAAGCCAAAAAAGAAAAAGGAATGAATGCCTGTATGCTTGGTATAACTTTTCAATGACCACAGATCTAAACCAAGAGAGATCCAAAAAAAGAAAAATGTAATCTGTATGCTAGGTATAATTGTTCATTGTCCACTGCTCTAAACCAAGAGAACCAGAAAAGTAGAAAAATTACTAAATGATTCTATGCTCGGTTACTGTCGATAACAGAGCTCAACAATCTATTCATTCATATATAAATATGTACACAATTTTGGCGACAATGGCGATACAGATGCCACTCATTGAATGGGTCATGGTGGGACTTGAGGGGGTAAACTTGATTCAAACTCGAAATATAGCAATAAAATTGTAACATAGGACAAGTTGAGTGACTTATTTACATCACCCAAAATATTAGCAGGAATCTAATTATGCTGAGTGGTGAAAGTGGCCACTCACCCTGAAGCTTATTTTGAAGCTTTATACCTACTCTAATTAAAAACCTGCCACCCAACCTAAACCTCACCCTTACATTATTGCTACACACACTTGGAATTTTCTTGTTACAACCTTGAACAACTCTACAACTTTACAACTCTATTAATACTAAGTAGTGAGTTAAATTTGAGTCATTGACCCTCTAACTTGCTGTAATAATGTAACAAAATGAAAATAAAATAGAAATAAGTACTTTTATCGACTTACAATTGGAGTCATTTTGAAGGGTTCTAGATCTTGGAAGTAGTTAGGATTTGGTATCATACGTGGTGACCATTCTCCTTTGTATGCTGGGTTGTCAATCATTGGGGCTTTCCATTTACCCTTGTAATCTGGGTTATCAAGCATTGGCGGCTTCCACTCACCACATCCTACGTCTTCACATAGAGGGTTTTCTGTTGAGACAATATTAGAATTGTTATTAAAAAAGCTGATTTTTAATATTTGTATTATTATCTGAAAATAGATACACAGTTTTTCAATATGATGTAAAGTTGAACTTTTGTCAACACCCTTTTCCTTATGAATTTGGTGTTCCCTCTAGAAAAAGAAGGAGCATCTCAGTTGTATATGAATTTTTTTTTCTCTGTTTAAATGATGAAAAATTAGCACGTAAGGTGATTGAGCAATAAAGAAATCGTGAAATGTTACTCACTAATTTTAGGTGCTTCCCATTCTCCATCCATTTCATCATCCCTGTAAAAAGTGTTGAATGAATTATCAACTATTCAAATATTATTAGTCATTTAATTTTATGAACTTTTTAGATTTCATGTTTACACTATACGTGTTATGTCTCTGTCTAAATGAGGATATGACACAACTAAACCACCAAGTTGTAGGAAAATTGAGTTATTGTTAAAATCATATTATACTTTTCGCAAGCTTTAAAATGAGGGCTCAATCATCAAAATTGGACATCTAGAACTGAAGTTATTGAACAAAATATACACAAATTTCCTTTGTATATGTTTATATTTCCTGCTGTTTAATTGCTTATTGCTCAAAAACTTTCTGTGCGACAACTTGTTGGGTTTGTCATGACTAGCCTCATATGGGTTCCAAGTAGGAATAAATACAACATGAACATTACAGCCACTACACTATGGATTAACACACAGTTTTGTACTTGTTCATATGCATTTCTTCCAATGACTGGGGGTAATAATGTTAACCCAGTAACAATATTGCTGTATTAAACCTGAAAGTTACTTGAAATAGTATGCCCCGTTTTGAATCTGGGGTTCCTATACATATGTCCAGATTACAGCCATTCAATTTTAACCCCCCCTCCAATAATTATTTTTCAGGTCAATTTCAGGGAGACCTGAGCATTTTAAGTGTTCCCCTCCCTTTAAATCTTCCCCCGAAGGGCAACAAAAATATTTTAGACATATCTATGGTACATGAATCACAGACTTACTTCCGGTTTCTCGCTATCCTGGCCTGTAAGTCTATCAATTTAACATTCTGTCTATCCAACATACATAATTACTGACTTACCAATCCTCTGGTTTTTCACTGTCTGGGTCTGGTATGAGGTCAGGTTCATCATCTAACCAACCATCGGGTTTAACTGCTTCTGAGTCGGGGATTTTCTTTGGTGCATCCTCATCCCAATCATCAGGCTTTGATGCTTCTGGGTCTGGGATTCTAAAGACAAAAAACAAATGTCATTAAGAGGCATTGATGATTCTGGGTCTATGATTCTAAAGTAAAAGATCAAATGTTATGAAGAAACTGATGATTTTGGGTCTGGGTTTCTAATATAAAAGATCAAATGTTTTTAAGCACCTTTGATGCATTTTTTGTAAGGAATTTCTTGATTATAATTGTGTGTATTTACTAGCCATGTGTAGTGACCTTCAGGGGCAGATCAAGGGTTTTACTATTGGTGTTAGCAGTCCCTATTATGGCCCAATGTTTTTATGTGACAATTTAACAACAAAAAAAAACAAAACAAAAGAAACACCACCCTTTTACCCTATTTTGCTACCATTTTACAGGTAATACATTTTTTTGATAGTGTTCATTTTCCCTGCTATGGACCTCCTGATAGCCGTTGGCCATTTTAATGGTGGACCTCAACCATTTTGGGGGTTGCCAGAGCGACCTGTGAAACACCCATTTACGTGCCACTACAGTTGTAATGAGCACAAGTGACTATATGTTCTGGGTCCTCAAATTAATCTACTTACTTCTTCCTATCATCCCAATCTTCTGGCTTGAAGTCCTTTGGATCTGCTATTTCTTCCGGTGGATTTACTGCTGGACTGTGGGTAAAACAAAATGGAAAGGGATCAACAACAGAAACTTACATGAATAAGATTTTACCTTTTTTCTTTTTTCCACAGAAAAAAAAAATAAAAAAAGAACATTTATTCAATAAATCTTATCAACATGATAACAAAAAAATCACATATCATATTAAGATAATGCTAAACAGCACATAGCAATCGATACTTTCCCATTTTCTCTCAAATTGCGTTTTCCATTTTTTTGCATATAAACTTCTCTAATAAATAATACTTTTTTATTTCCTTTTTAACTTTAGATAAAGACTGTTTTCTTTCATTTATTTTCATTTTATATATATGGAATCTAATTTCAAGATTTAAACTTGATCGTAATGATGCATTATTTGGAAAGCAGCACTCAGCGGATAATGTTGCTAATTAAGTCATAAACAGTATTTAATAATTTACAAGGAGTTTATATTGGTTGACATATATGTGTCAACTCTACATTAAAACTAAAATATTTTATTTTATTTTATTTCAAAAACACATCCAACAGCCGAGGCCAATTACAGGATGTCTTAAAATTTATGAACATTAAAAAACAAACTATATAAACATTAAAACACATAGAGTACTATAATAAATATAGCTATAAGATACTTACGTGACATCTTCTAAAAGGTTACCAGCATTTACACTCTTTTGGTCAATGAACATCTCAAAAGAATTATCAGGTTCAACAACTAAAATTTAACAAATTATTGTCATAGTAACCATTAATATAATAATGAAGTTATGATTTAAAACAAAATAATCATAGTTGGCGCAGCGGTTGCGGTTCAGAAACCCAACCGAGAGGTCGGTGGTTTGAGACTCACTCACGCCAATTAAATCAGAAAGACGAATAGGAAAATTCACAAATACCCAGAAAATGAGGCAGATCATTGCAATTACAGTATCTGAAATTTTCTATGTTAAACTGTAATTATTTATTTATTCAATTCTTTGTTTTATATGCATCCGTTTATGTCTGAGGATAAATGGATTGGCATTTGAAGTTTCTATCTTCTCATGTATATGCATTATCCTAACATTGTTCCCGTAACTGTGACGCTGAGTTTCAGGTGGTGCTATAGCCCTTCGTACAGATTAAAACACGTAGAGACATTTGATCGTCTGAAGAGGTCCGGGATACAGACGATTATATACAAAACACACCATTATGAGTATTTAGCTTTAAAGCATAAACTATACAGGGCCGGAATGGCTTATCAATATATTAAATAAATACAATTTTAATCATAAGACTGTATTATGGTATTTAACTTTTATTTTTAGCTTCAGCTAAATCAAATCTGGTTTTGAGCCCTCATACCCAATAATTGCAACATATAAAATATTTAGGTCTTGTTTTAAAATCTTGTCATACACACCAAAGTCTTTTCCTTAATTTCTAAAAATAATTCTTCAACGGTTCAATCACAATGCAATCATTTTTCAATTTGTATTGCACCAAAATGTCAAATGTATCATAAATTGTGGAAGTAAAAATCTATTGTTTTATTAAACAAATGTGTTAATTGATCCATATGGCTAAGAATATTAATGAAATAAAAAATATAAAAACAATCTAGAAAACTTATAAACATACCAAGGGTGAATAGATGAGTTTTTTTATCAGTGAAAATATGTGAAAATGATCCACTGGGTTTTTTGGCATGTTTTTCCTGAAATTAGAAAAAAAGTATTGCTATTTATCAAATACAATTCAATTTTGCAAAAGTTGTTAAAATTTCCAACTTGGAGGTCATGGTATCAAATCACATCTGATGCTACAACCAGGGTTCATACAAGGACATTCCATGTCAAATTTTCTAAATCTCAAGGACACTCAATCAATGGTCATGTCATGCGTGGTTCGAAAAATAAATACAAATGGCCCTTTGGAGTTCAATGAAAATTTTACCACAACTACATTTCAATATCATAAAATTTCCAGGACATTCAAGGACAAGTGGCATATTCCAGGAGTTTCCAATATTGGAAAATGCACGCTTGTTTATGAATTCAATGAAACCTTGTACAACTACACTATGTGTATGTAGAGCATCCTGTGAATATATTTGTCTTGTGAAGGGATTGACCACCTATCTAATAGGAAAGAGATGATTTATTTATCCTTGGCCGTGTGTGTATTTCTATCTTGGAAAGAATGCTACAGTATCTAATAAGACAGTGGTCATTTGCTATTGACAATTAGAGCGTTGTAGTTTGTGAGTGACACTGTAGCTTGGTGGTTAACATGCTTGCCTTCCAATCATGAGGTCCTTGGTTCTTTCCCACGACACCACTCTCTAAAGGCCGCCGCACACGTAAGCCAACAGTCATGCCGCCGCTGCACGCCAACAGCTTACGTGTGCGGTGAATTTACGTGCGCCGACAGCGCAACACAAGGTTTTTAACATGTTTGATATTTAACAGCTAACACCATGTGCGGGGGTCGGTAGCTTTACCCTTACGTTTATATGGCAACAGGCTCACGCTGTTAAGTGTATGCGCGCGTTAATTTACAACATTACATCTGCGCACAGGCAATTAAAGTATGAACGCATGTGAACACATAGCAACATGGACCTGTTGCCATATAAGCTGCGTAAGGGTAAAGCTTACGACCCCCGCACATGGTGCGCCGTTGGCACGAGTAGCCGTTTAAATATCAAACATGCTAAAAACCTTGCGCTGTGCCGTTGGTGCACGTAAATTCACCGCACACGTAAGCTGTTGGCGTGCAGCGGCGGCACGATTGACTGTTGGCGAGCACCGTTGGCTTGCGTGTGCGGTGGCCTTAAGCTTCATATGTCCCAGAGCCAAGCCAAATAAGGCGCAAGTCACAAAGCTAGTTTTCCACAATAGGCAGAACAAGAAAATGGGTCACTTTTTTCAATGTTTTAAAAAAAAGTTTAATTTAATTTTAGTTTAAAAAAAAACATCCAGTTTAAACATTCAATTTTCATACTACATTAATAATTTTTTAAATATATGATGAAAAAAAGTCCAAAAAATGCAATTTAAAATGAACCTGCATAGTTGCAATATACTGATAAGAAAATTTCAAATGCTATTTTTTCAAAAGTTATAAATGTTGGAACTTTTGATCCTCTATAACTTTGTAATTAAATATCATATAAAACTGATTGTTTTGCATGTTATGAAGATAATTAAATTTCATAATTTACAAAAAAAACCTCAATTTACAATTTTTCCTTTGGCTTGACCCTGCCACATATTTTGTCTTGGTTTAAAAAGCATGATGTAATTCTAACTATGCAAGTGGCTAAAAAAAGGAAATAAAGGAAAAAATTATTAAACATAACAAAGGCCACATTTTAAACTTTGGTTATTTACCTCAAATTCTCCAGTCTTTGGATTCTTGTGTCGGAAGATGAAATGAAACTGTAAAGTGAAAATAACAAAAAATTTAAAACTATTTAAAAAAAACCAGACAATAAATCGAGATCAAAGGTCATGGTCACATGATCAAAATGTAGGTCCCACAAGAAGGTCATACGAAACACCCAGGCCAAATATGAAAAGGCCTACCTCTGACAATGCAACAGCAGTAATTGATATATGGTGAAGGTTGTAGTTGACAACAGACAGACAAATAGACGGGCCTATTGTTTCCACCCCATGAAATAATCGGCCACTGGGCTATGTATATATGAAATGTTTACCTTTGAATCAGCACCGCATTTATCAGGACCAAACATAATGGTATAAGGAGTTTTATCTGTGAAAGCACTCTGAAAAAACAAAACATCAGTTACTTTTTCAAATTCCCGAGTTAATACAAAAGTTAATTTCAACATAGTAAGTATTTTATATCTAATGTAACCTGAACATTAACAAAAAAAATTATGGTCTCAAACATTTTTTTAACAAGATTTCTAGCTCAACATTTTTTATTGAAACAAGTTCATTTTAAGCAGGCATTGTTCCTATAGAACAAACAGGATATGGCTACCACATGCAACAACAAATGTCGACATTTATTTTGGGTTGTTGATTACTTACGAGTGTCTACATATGATCAAGTAAATCCATCAGATCAATAACACTTTTAAACAGAATTTCATGTTTTTGGTTTATCTTTTCCAAATACCAAAAGGTACACTAATAAATTTCAAGACAGTATAATGCATACTCCAAGCAATGAGACACACGCCATTGTGACGGGATTCAATATTTTGAAATAAATTATGTCATCATCAGGAATGATGAATCGTTAATTCCTGATGACATAATATATGTCGAAATATTGAGTCCTGTCACGCTGGTGTGCATCTCATTGCTTGGAGTATGCATTATACATTCAGTTTATCTTTAAAATTGAATTCTATTCATATTCATCAATACCCCGTACAGATTACCACCTTTGAGCTTGTTTTGTTTTTTTTTTTCGCAAGTGTTCTCAACTATAATACATTCCAAAGTGGACAAAAACCCTACTGACCCTGGTATAAGCCCACTTCCATATGTAGATACAAAGATATGATAATTTAAAATTTTCATTTATGGAAATACGGTTTTGAGAAAATCGGCCATAAAGTTATCTAAAAACAAGCAAAAGTCTGTAAATATCAGAAAATCTGCAGGAAGGACACTTTCCCGCATAAAAAGTGGCCTAAAAAGTACATTCTAATGAAATATAATAACCACAGTCTTCATAATTGATTAAACTAAATTTGCCAAAAATTTGAGTTCAGACCTATTTTGGTGATTATCTCAGTTTGATTCCACTTATGATGCGACTCATTTTGTGGTGAGACCTCACATATAAACTGGTATAAACCCACTACACTGAACATGGAATCAAAGTTAGTGTAGGACATGGACATATACCGTGGTATAAGCCCACTATCATTGAACATGGAATCCCAGTTAGCGTGTGATGTCGACATATACCCTGGAATAAACCCACTAAATTTGACATGAGTGGAATTGTACTCGGGTTTTAAAAATGTGTAGAGTAACTAATTAAAAAATTTAAATGTTGTATGGTGAGATGATCATGGATGATTAATAATAATTTACTTTATATAGTGAACCTTATTTACATATAATTTACATATAATTTACATATAATTTACAAACGGCATTTTATTACAGCCATATGAATATTATAATTAAAAACAAAATCTTACCTAATCAATATTACATAAACTTACCAATTTCATGCTGTCATCTTTGGATAATAATTTGATATAAGCACCGCCACAATCCAGGTCATTTTGAAATTTGACCTCATATCTGATAGGTGGAAATAAAGATTATAATCAATATTCATATTTAAAATTATTTTAACGTTTCGTTTTTTTCATAAATTCTCATTTTTTTCACAATACTTGACACCAAAAGGTTTTTTTTTTCGATGTTAATCCCAATTTCATAAAAGTTAATGATTTCAATTATTAAAAGTTGAAATGAGTTTAACTTTAACTATGCAAATAATCGTGGTTTGCTTGCGAGACAATATTTCCCAAGAATTTACAGGTTTTGGGCCTAACAATAAATCACACATTTTGTTTATATTTTACATCTTTATGGGTTATAACTTGCTTCATAAAATATACAATTATTTAACTAAGATATAAAAATTGTAGTCAGAAATCTCTTCACATTATTTTATGGCAATATGAATTCATCATGAAGGCATACGAATAGTAAATAGCGAAAATTTATTATTATTATTAATTTAAAAAAATGTTAATGATTCAATGCGACATTTTAGATCAACATTTTTGTATTACTGTAATAATCATCAGGAAAACAGGCTTAACAATCACTTCAAATTAGTTTTAATTTGTTGTGAAAATTGAAACTACTGTAAGAATACTTTTACTTACTGGACAATAAATGGTTGATCTTCAAAGACAAATGGTCTATCAAGCTTAGTAGCAATTGCATGATGTTTAGCTTTTGACTAAAAAAAAGAAGAAATTAATAAAAAAATACAATTTCCAATTAAACAAATACAGTAGTTGTACATCAACAGCTCTATCTTTAGAACTCTGTAAAAATTGCTTAACAATTGAAAAGTGTATTTTTAAATACATGGGGGGTGGGGGGGGGGGAAGGGGAGTCCTGAAGTGTTGTGATCAAAAGTTTAACTTTTGCCTACATGAGTACTTATTGCTTAAGCTAACATATTTATTGTAACATGGGCATTTTGAAAAGGAATCTAAGAACGGCATTTAGCTCAGTCGGTTAAACTGGTGGTAACCACTGTGCTCTGCACTGAAATATGGAGACTTGATGGTCCCTGGTTTGATCCAATACATCGCCACTCTCTGTGTTTCAGCTGGAAGGTTTAAATACAAGTTAATGTCTTTCAAATGAGACATTAAGCAATTGGTCCCATGTACAACACGACTCGGGTCCATATTAAAGAATTCAGTGTACTCTTCAAAAAGAGTAGAGGAATGTCTATCGGTGTACTGCGCAATCACCACAAGAAGGACTTCAATGAGGATAAGTCCACTTTTGACTTCAGTGGGTTATCCTTGTTGTATAAAATCCACAGAATAAATGAAATAAAAAATCTAGAATTCTCCTCAAAACTCCATTCAATTCATTTTATGCAGTTTAGCTGGAGTCAAGTTTACATGAAATTCAGACTTTAAAAAATGGCTGGTTTAATGCTAAATTTGGCTCTCTGAGTAGGCGATTTTGAGAAGAGTTCCAAATGAATAAAAAAAAAAAAACAATAAATGAAAGTAAAAGGGTGCTTAAAACTAAATCATATTTAATTCATATAAAATAGCTAATTAAAAAAAAAAAACCAATATACTTTTTTAATTCACCAACCAAGCAGATAATCTGATATACTATGTGATTTAACTGGTATCAATTGACAAATAAAACTGATGACTATAACTTGCTGGTAGTTTTTACTCTCTAGTCAGGAACTTAGAGTTAGCTCTATTGATTCAGTCTGTCTACACTACATGATTACATCATAACCATATGGTAGCTGGTAATGAAATTGGTAAAATGCATAAAAATCAATTAAGGACCGCACAGCTACTAATATTAACCCAATACTCTATTAGTAACCCGCTCTGTATTACTAACCCATTTTATAATGATAACCTACTACACTAATGGTAACGTATGAGAACACTTTCTTAAGAGAAGGTGGACGCTATGTTTTTTAGTTCATAAATAAAGTTAAGTTTAAAAGAAATTCAGAATAATTGTATGTATACAAAAAAATTGACATTAAAAAAAGACCAACTCGTTTGGGCATTGTAAAGAATTTTATAAGCCTTACCTTTAGTACTAGTCCAAGATCTCCTATTAAAGGCTGTTTGGCTGGTTCCTCAACCTCCCACTTGCCATCATATTTTGCAATCTCATCTTCTACACCATCCTTCTTTGCTTCAGATGGAATCCAACTGAAAAAAGTAAAAATAGATTGATAAATTAATAGATGAATTTTGTCAAGAGTACAATTCAACAATGACTTTAGTAGCATCCTTAGGCCAAAAAATAAGTTTGTCTTTTCCTGGCCAACTGAAAAATCACACAAAATTTGGGGTGAATTTTTTATTTTAATTTCTATTCCATTACCTGAAAAAGTTTGAAAATGTACTTTCTTGTATTCTTGAGCACTTTGAAACCCAAACCCATCCGTGTATTTTATCCCCTGAAAAATGTTTGATTTTAAAAATATTGAGAAGACTGGTTGGTATTACTGGAAAAACCATTTCACCTAACAAAAATAGACCCGACTTTTGTCATAAAAAGGGCAAACAATATTTTGTCTTATAAGTCTAAATTTTTAGGTAAAACAATGAGACACAACTTCCAAATTCCCTAAATGTTTGATTGAATCTATATGCCCAAATTAACTTCAACCTATCTACCTATTCTTTTTTACAAGAGGTCAAGAAAATATGTTATTTTCACATTACAGTATATACAATGAACAATTTTGATATTGGTAATGAAAGTATAAATTAAAATTGAACATGATTCGGATAAAAATATATTGAACAAATTTGGCTGTCAGTGTGGTTTATGGTAAATATAACAAGGCTGCTGTGTCTAGCAATTCACTCATAATGTCTGAACAGAAGGTAATTAATAGACAAAATTTTATGCGGCTTCATACACATAATGTATTTCACTATCGATATCTGTGTTAATGTTTTTGCTATATTTAAAATAACAGTTAAACATCCCTTTGTAGACTCTGGTATGCGGACACCTACCATAATGAACACCATTCAAAAGCCATTTGTTCTTCATATTTAATCATTGCATTTGGTACACCATTCGTAATCGGCCACCTCCCATACATGGCTACATACTTGCATTTGGTACCTTTCGTAATCGGCCACCTCCCATACATGGCTACATACTTGCATTTGGTACCTTTCGTAATC
>JAOTQE010091061.1:0-14739 GCA_025631205.1 Nesometra sesokonis
TTAATCAATTAATCAATTAATCAATTAATCAATTAATCAATTAATCAATTAATCAATTAATCAATTAATCAATTAATTAATATTAATTAATTGATTGATTGATTGATTGATTGATTAAAATTGATTGATTGATTGATTGATTAATATTAATCAATCAATCAATCAATTAATTAATTAATATTAATTAATCGATTGATTGATTGATTGATTGATTCATTCATTCATTCATTCATTCGATCAATACGTTATTCCTTCATCCACCCATTCATTCATTACCGTATCAAAACAGTAGATGTTCACATTAATTTTAACTTAATCAGGCCAGGGACGTCGGAAATCCCCAGGTTGACCATCTAGGTCCATCGTCATACTAATCGTGTGGCGATGTTATCAGTGAATGAACGGACATACTGATGATGAAAATTCCGAGTTTGCGAAGTTAACTATATATAATAAAAAAAACAATTAATTGAAATTAATGAAGCGGAATAGCGCACCCTCCCATATGTTGTCAATCTGATCTCCTAAGCCGAAAACACATCGAAGAATTTACTGAATGCAACGATTATCTTTCAAGTAAGTTCGCACCCTGTCCTATGTTGTCAATCTGAAAACCCAACGAATGCATGAACTGTAAAAATTGGTTCCTTTGAAGTTATTATTTGTTCAAATAGTCATATGGAAACTTGCATAAAAATATTAACTGAATTTACCGAGAACTACATTAAAGAAGCCCTTGATTAGTACACAAACTATAATAGGCCTGTAGTCCGGCACATTAGTAAAAAATGGTTTTAACCATTTTGACTAATGTACTTTAAAAGTTCAAAAGGTCCACTAATCAACTTCAAGAAAGCAAAATGCATACTCCAAGCAATGAGATACACGCCATCGTGACAAGATTCAATATTTCGACATAAATTATGCCATCATCAGTACTTTCGTACCTTAAAAGGTTTAGATAGTCCAGTCACATTTTTTTCATGCTATATTTCATAAAACTTCAGTATGTTGTAGAATAAGGAAGCAAAAAAAAATCATTTGGTACGGTACATTTTTTATGTGAGCGGGGGTTTGGCACGTCATTAACAAAAAAAAAATCCATAAGTTGAGCTTTATTGTGGAGACTGAATGGTAATGCTAATTTTTATATTCGCTGTAGGCCTAATGAAAAACATTTCCGATAGGTTCCCAGAAAACGAGATTTTGGGTAAAAACTCGATTTTTATGGTTAGGCCTATCTGTATTGTTGAGGTTATGTTAACTTTTGTGAGGTAACAGTTTGGGAACAGTAAATCGGTTACGTTTTTTGCACACATCAAAATTAAAAAAAACAACATTTTATGTAAAGAATTTGTCTTGAAAATTATTATTTTCCACATTTTTCTAATAAAAACAATATGAGTAGGCCTGTCTATACAAGGAGAGTGGTTGGTTGATAACTTTTGTCTCGAAATTGAGAGCTTCAATTTGACATCTAGTCCTATATTTCAAATTTGCTTATTTTGGGTAGAGGTTGACACCATACCTCCATGTTGACACAATCCAAATCGTTTGGGGTGAATAAGCGCCGTTAATTTGTTTTCCTACAAAACCGAAACAACATAGGCCCATTGTCAATTTATATAATATGAGTCTATAGTTTTAATGACTAGAAAGTAATTTTACCGTTATTAGTGACTTGTCAAAGGTTTTACGTCCAGATGGGGAGGTAACGTTTGTCAGGACGTCTGAGTGGCGTATCTAGAGGGGCGCTGGGTGTGTTCGACTGTATATGAATATGAAGAATGGGGCCTCGATCAGAATAAAAAACATGATATGAGGAAAAACCAATAACACTTCTTGTGGATGCCTATGTTAAGCAGAAAATGAACGGTTTTTATTGGATTGTAATCCGTTTGATTCCAATTCAGGGCTTGAGCACTGACCCCCCGCCCAAATTGCTGGATACACCGCTGATGCAAACAAATGGAAATGTGAATCAAATAGCTCGAGAAAACATTCTGTATCCAGAAGGAATGGTAAATCAGGCGCGGATCCAGGATCCGCCGAAAGGGGGGGGGGGCTCACTTTTCCAGACCGTGTGGGCGTGGTTGCCGCATTTTTTCTGACGAGCAAAAAAAAAAAGGGTATTTTCCCATGTGGGTGCCCTAATATCCTATTCCGTTCGTATTTTGGGTTTTCCCCGTAAATTTTAGGCCCGGCGCACCTAATATAAGGGGCGCAACTACGTTTTGGCGAAAAGAGGTGGGGGGCGCCCCTCTGCGCCCCCTTGGATCCGCGCCTGATAAACACCCCATTATGGATAAATGATATGTAAGTGGCATATGTAATCCATATGACGTTTAATATTGTGTTTAAAGAAGGCTTCATTCAAAGAAACCCGCAATATATTTGGTGTCAATTTGATGGGAGTGTTAAGGAGGTTAAGGCCGTCAAGCCCCCTTTAAAGCGGGAACATCGATGCGCCTTTGTTGTAATTCTCAGTAGCGTCAGATGTGTTTTGTTCAACCAGTTCATTCTGTTACCAACCTAATTTCCGAAATCAGATCAAAGATTTGGGCAGTTAAAGATCTTTATTAAAACGAAATCCTTTTCGACATAACCGCAGACGAATGTAAGCTGAACTTCTGTGCGGACACCTCCCGTAAGCGGACACCTGCCGTATCCGCCACTCCCTAAAGTTCGTTTGTTCGTCCTATCGAGTCAGTGCATTTGAGGCAAGGCATGGCAAAACCACCAAGTTGTCGCACAGGAAGTTATTGAAAAATAAGCAAATAAACAACAGGAAATATAAACAAATACAAAGAAATTTTTTATCTATTTTGTTCCTTTTGGTTATAGATATCCGATTTTGATAATTGACCCCTCATCTTGAAACTTGCTATAAGTGTAATATTGTGTGCAGTATTGACTCCATTTTCCAATTTTGCAACAACTTGGTAGTTTTGCCATGCCTTGCCTCATTTGGTAACTCGTAAACGGTCACCTCCCGTAAGC
Organism: Nesometra sesokonis; assembly: GCA_025631205.1. Lineage (NCBI taxonomy): Eukaryota > Metazoa > Echinodermata > Crinoidea > Comatulida > Antedonidae > Nesometra > Nesometra sesokonis. The sequence continues at coordinate 3,001 of JAOTQE010091061.1, forward strand.
GGCCGTGGACACCTTTTTTCTATAGTTCTAGTATTATAGTTTACATCCCATAAATGGCTACTCCGGGAGATTTCTTGATTTTGACAATGACTATAATTTTTTATTCAAAATCCTTATATAATGACTGAAAAACATATTACCATATTGAACCAAGTGATCTTTAAAAAAATACATAGGCCTATATAAAATTATAGAATGCGGTGACAGATGACATAATTTATGTCGAAATATTGAATCCTTTTACGATGGCGTGTATCTAATTGCTTGGAGTATGCATTATACTTTCTGTTTCAATACAATAAAAAAAACACCATTAAATAGGGGATATATAGGCCCTACATATAACAAATTCTGACAAACTGAAATGTATTTATGCTAAACTAACTATATTCTCAAGAAAAAAAGACTGTTATTTTGTGTCTTCTATTGGCTTCTAACTTTGAAAAGCAACACAAACCCCGTCATCATAAAAACCCCATCGGATGCCCTCATGGTCGACAAATTCACTTATACATTTAAATTATTAATTTAATTAACGCTAATTAACGGCATTGTAATAATAATAAATCATCATCCGGTCACAGGCTAATTAAAATATTCCTAAATAGGCCATGTAATTAGAACTATAGACACGTCACGATCTGAGCGCATTAGAAGGTCTAAAACATCTTTGTTGGCCGAGCACAAGGCCTACTGTATTTTTTTTTGCAAAATTGGGTCGGTTGGAACATGCCCATAATTTTTTTTTGTAATTTGATGTTTTGTCATTCATACAGTATATTTTTTGAATGCATTTCTTACAATTTTCGTGATAAATTTATCCATTTCGTAATTTTTTCGGTATGCCTATATTTCCATGTTTTTTACTAAATAAATCTGTATGATTTCAAAATTTAAAATAAAAAACACACATACGACTCCCGATTTTCGAGATTTTGTCAACAGTTACGGTACTCAAAGCAAAATGAGTGTTTTAGTATTGTAGGCCCCCTTTGATCTTGTTAATTGTAAAACGCATTTCCAACTCGTTTTTTTTCGCCGCATTAGTCAGATACGAAAAAGGAACCAGCAATAAGAAAACGTAGGGTTCGAAACATTACATAGGGATGGAAATTGAGAAAAACTACCAAAAAACGTTTGGAAAATGTGATTAAATGGCATAAACATATTACGGAGTAGGCCTATGCGTTAAAAACATGTGTTGGCTCAGCCAATTAATGACATCAAATGACGCCTCGTCTTGGGACCAATGAGCACGCACTAACTTACAAATTACCGGCTGATTTGCGTTTACGAATTAGTGCTCGCTGTTAATTGGGAGGGCCCCATGATCCACTGACAAATTGTAACCAAGATATGTAGTACGCATCATGAATTCGCGGTTCAAATGTTTGATCTAGCCATGGAGCTATAAAAAAAAGATAATAGCTCCATGATCTAGCATACTCATAACAGTTATTAATGTTAATTTGTATCTGAATAAATAATTGTCTCTAGCTCAACCATGAACCAATTTCTAGTTTGACACTGCTGTGATCTTTCATCCAACAGCGAGGTTACATAAATTGACTTTTTTCTAAAATTGGTTTGTCAAAATTGCAACATTTTTGTTCATCATGTGTACGTAGATCTGGTAAAACAAACTTTATTTTCATCAGACATCTCATGGACAAGACATGGAAATTCAAATCAATTAACAAATTTTCATCATTTATTAATTGATTAAACAAATGCAAATCAGCTAAGGAAATATGCACAAGTGTATGTCATGAATGATTTTAAATGAATAATAAATGGCCTAAAGCACGATATTGGATTAGTTATTTCTTTCAATGATTACCATGTTGCCTAGAAGTCCAGTCATCAGAATACAATCTGTTACCACCCATCATTAACTAGTTTCAATCATATGTAAATTTAATAACCACAGAGGCCTTGACAAAACCCGCTATAAAAATGACATTTGTTATACAGTTGAACCTCTGTTACGGCACATTTTAGTAAATTGCATACATTTTGGTAAATTACCAAAATGTGCAGGACATTGACGGCACATTTTGGTAACTTCAAAAATCACACAATCATCACAAAAACACATTATTGGTTTTTGTACCCACCGAACGAATTCGGTAGCCTAAGGGGATGAAACGGCGTTTGTGTGTGTTGGGGGTGGGGGGCTTCAAATGATAAGATTTGCTTCCTCTCTGTCATTTCTAGGCCGATTTGGCTTCTGATTGCTCTGACTAAAATTGAAACTAACAAAATGTTACTTCTCCCACATTCAACAGTGCATTTTGATTTGGCTTGTTTAATGTGATAGGACTTGGCTGGGACAACCAAACTTCAAGATAGGATTCAAAAATTCATTAACTGTGCAAATTTCATCAAATGTGTCTTGTACGTCTTCACTCCGAGACCAACGTGCGTGTGTTAGGCCGCTAGAAAACAACATCTAATATAGAAACAATCGCTAATGTATAAAACTCAACAGCTTATGTAAAAAAATCCAAGCTAATGTAGAACGATCAACAGCTAATATAGAAAACTGAAATTTCCTCACACAAGCAACTGCTCATGTAGAAAACTGCAAAACCATTGAATGAAACATGAATGGAACTAAAAACCGCTTTGTTAACATTTTTAATACTTGGGGAAGACGGGGCAGGTTGGATCACTAAAAACAATATTATAGTATTAGACAATACCATTGATTGAAACAGGAGCAGAACTATTAAAATGTTATTTGATATATTCCTGTGGCGCGTAAACGTTGTGCTAACATTGTTTAAATGTTAACACAAGGTGAATATTATTTTCATTGATGCAACCTTCCCCGTCTTCTCGATGTCATTTAAACAATTGCAATACAGCGTTTTCGCAACACTGGGTATATACAAGTAACAGTACTTTAGTTCTGCCAATGTTTCAATCAATGGTATTGTAATAATATACAATTATCTTTAAGTGTGTCAACCTTCCCCCTTCCTCTATTCATTGAAACAATGTTTACACAGCGTTTACGAATCACTGAGGAATATGCAGGTAACATTACTTTAGTTCCGTCCATGTTTCAATAAATAGTACTGTAATATTACAATATTATATTTAGTGATGTAACCTGCCCCGTCTTCTTCATGTTATTTAAACAATGTTAACACAGCGTTTACGCGCCACTGGGGAATGCAGGTAACATTACTTTATATCCGCCCATATTTCAATGACTAGTATTGCAATGTTTATTCTGCCCTTTAAAATTTATTTAGCATTATCTGTCGATCCCGTAAAGCGGTCACTTCGGAAGATGCGATTTTTTTTGTACGACGAATATAAATTTCTGTACAAAATCCATTTACAGTAATGACTGAAGATCGTATTAACTGAATCAACTGATCTTAAAAAATGTAGGCATAACCTATTTATCGGAAAATGTATATTGTTAGTGAGCTAGGCCTTTGTTATCTAGCGCTTGATATCATGTTGTTCTTTGAACAGTATTGGTATTGAGTATGAATTTGTAAGGTTTTTTTTATAATAGATTCTAGCTGAGAAATACAACGATGCATATTGTGTATGAAGTTAAAGGTGAAGAATATTTTATGTGAATTGCTCAATTCATTTGAGATTTATTAACGGTAATTGAAACTTGTTTCATAATACAGGCCTGTGTCTGTTTGTGTGTGTGTTTGCGTACGTATGTAAATGCATGAGTGTGACCTCTGAGGTATACACATTAAATAAAAAAAAAAGAAAAAAAAAATTTTTTATGGGCCTAAAGCAACCCAAATTAAAAAAACAAAACTCGTGATTGAGCATTCCGAGCAAAATATTCCGCCCCAACACCCTCTAGGCCAAACTCAAACAACCAGTAGCCACTGAAGTTTATAGAAACAATTGTAAATTATTAATAAGTTAGGACACATTGGAACATTTTTTTTAATGGTTCAATTGATTTAACAATTAATTCATTAGATGATCGCTTGGTTCAAATACATTTAAAAAAAAGTCATTACGCAATCAAGAGTCAAAGAAATCCGAATGTCCAAAAAAAAACAAGTTCATGCAAAAAGAATTAATTTTCATAAACCTTGCTATTTTTGTTAATGATTTTCTTTCCTGGATAAGCAAGCAAGTTAAAGATTGGCTATCAGCCAGTTTGATTTTCAAGAATTATTTGGTGCGAAATTTTACGAAATGCTTTTATTTTGGACAGTCACGGATCCTATAAATCTGTGGTACAGTAATAGAACTAGCCATAGCCATCATAAAGAGTGATCAATAGAGGCCGCTACAATCAATTATAAAATATTACAAAATAAACGGTAACCATATGAAACCAAGCAAGATGTCGATGCATTGAAATTGGAGCTTCTTTAATATTTGCCTTCCAATTTCATGATCTCGAGTTTGACCTTACCTCTCAATCGCTTACGTTCTTAGGAGTGGCATAGTTTGAGTTTTCAGTTTGTTCTAAAATATTATAATACTGTACTCCCAAATGTTTTAGTTTCATATCACCATTAATAAAACGCACTTTAATATGAAACCTGGTCTTATCATAACATTTCGTCAGCAATGTTTCACTAGGTTTACACTCATACGCAATAATAGGATATCTCAATAAATTTAATGAGATCACAGTCAGACTTGCCTAGGTCGAATCCATAGTAGCATTGAAAAAAAACCAACAAAACATTGACTTAGAAAAAAATAGACTTAATCATTAATGTTAAAACATCAATCTAGCATAAAAAAAAATTAAATTTGACTTACAAATTTGACTTAAGCAAGTTTTACTGTAGCGTCATTTTTCACACCTTACATCTTTGAGTCTTCATTTGCCAGTAGGCCATTTGTTGTTATGATGTCCAAGGATTTGCTCTTTGGTAATAAAGCATTAATGGTTCTGAACCCTCGTAGAGCAGTAACTTGACGTTAGTTTATCAAGGGCAGGACGACCTAATGCTAAGCGTGAGTCTTCATCCTGGTAAGGTGCAGCTCATACCCGAATATTAGGCAATTTACAAAGTAGGACAGAATCGAGAGGACGGTGATTTGTGCTCGATGGAACGTGAAAACAAACATTGCTTACACTACATTTTACTCCCAACTAATAAACATTACTTCAGCAAACTGAAAGCTTTGATGTAGGCCTATATGTTTTGTAAGTTGCATTTTTTTAAATTACAATTATATAGTTATTCAAAAATACATATTTTGTAGATGTTTACAGTATACTGTATTTAGTTTTGCTGTTGCTTAAAAACAGGACAGAAATACAAGACAAGCGCCATATGAAAATTGGCGTCACTTAGCCTAATTGCATCGTCCATGGCGTTCCCATTATCCTGCGTAAACAGTCTAGTGTTGGTGCACCTCCAGTATGCGGCACTATCTTTACCACAAACATGTTTTTATTGGATTACTAGTCGGCAATTGCTTAGCGCATCAAAATTTTAGTAAGCAAAGTGCCTTGCGAGGCAGTGAGCAAAATATCTAGTGTTTGATAATTTAGGTTATGTGCACCAAAGCTAAGCAAAATGCTTACTTGTCCTACTATTACTGCCCATGTGCATACTGTATATCAACTGAAATGAACTGAAACACTGCGATTCCAATACCTTCGTCAATGTGGTTCTCACGTGCAAACAATGTTCTATGTTCGTAATCATTTTGCTTGCAGCGGCAAAAGGGTAATGCTGTCAAAGATTTAAAAATAATAAAAATCAATACTGTAATTTAAAATACTTGCTGATATGTTAACAAAGACTTTTCTTGGGGCGGGAAAAAATTTTAAGTCACTTGTTCAACATAGCATTAGCAATTTTAATTTTGCACTCTGATATACGGGTGTTTGAACATTTTTTTGTCAAATATATTCGATACTCTGGACTGAGCTTAAAGCAGTAATTTTGTTTTCAAAGGGTGTCAGAGGTCAATCAAAGTACAGTAGATATTATAGGCCTGATGATATAATAAGCAATATCACGGTTTGTGCATAATTAAGGTCAAGTCATAAAAAGATGTTTGGCTTATTTTAAGAATATAATTGCCGCGCATCGTTTTATGACTTGACCCTAATCTTGCACATGCGCAGTTGAAACCATGAAATGGCTCATTTGATGCTTTAATGTTATGTGTACAGATAACTCAAAACATACAAAAATACAAACCAGTTTATAGATATTTGTTATTTATTATTTGTTTTTATAGTCAGTTTTTATATGCCTATATCAAGCATCTATGATGTTGTTGGGGCTGGTATTTGGCGTTGGTGCTGTTATTTTTCATAGCATTTATGTCGTCATTGGTACTGGTATTTTTCACATGTTGAGAGTAGTTGTACCTGAAAAAAATAATGGGAGCAGTTAATTACCTTAAAGACCATATTAAAAGAATTAATTTAAGTTTTATGACATAAGACGCCATCACCATGTCAGGCTTTCACTAGAATTCTGAGTAGGTGGTAAATTTTACCATTCAAGAGAGATCCTGAGAAATTTGACAAGAGAGAGGGCCACAGGCACCAAAAAATATAGGTGGCACCAAATGGAAATAGTGAATTCTGCCAGAAGCGTGCACCTCAGCCTGATCTTCTCAGCCAGGCTAGGCCTGTATTGGGCAATTGTGCTCGACCTCAATATTTATTGTTACACAGGCCTCACTTTAAACCTACACATGATAAATTTGAATTCTTGTATTTTTCTTTGAGATTTTCGAGGCCATTAATTTTTGCAATCGGCAAGTTTCTACAGTAATTGTAAATCTAGAGACCAAATCTGCTTAGAAAGCTATTCAGTGTTAAAAAGGGCATAATGAAAAAAACCCATAAACAGAGGAGGGAAAATTCTGAATTAAACTGATAATAACTAAAAATGGTAGATGCATAAAACTGGTAACTTTGAAAAGGACAGACTACTTAGATTTTTTAAAATTGAAGAGTTGCATTTCTAAATGTCTCAAACATGTCACCAGCTTCTAGCCGATCAGCATGGGTTTATTTTAAGACCCACTTCAACCGGCCAATCACTGCATCGTGCGACAGTAGCACGACGCAACCGTCGGTCCCTGTGTGTGTGTGGTTTGCAGATGCGATGAAGTCTTCTACTCGTCGGCCGACGGTTATTTTTAGTGATATCCCTTGTTGAATCACTAAAAAAGCATCGGCCAACAAGTAGAAGACTGTCATTGCGTCTGGCAACCACACAAACAGGGAGCGATGGTTTAGTCGTGCCACCATCACACGACGCAGTGCCTGGCTTTAGAAATACTTTGAGGCTACTCACTAAAAGCATAGCCTCACCACGGTGTACAGTATAATTATTATTGAGATTCATACAATGAGAAAAGTGTAGTTCCTTATTTCAAACCATTTATAAACAAAATTAAAGTCTTAATTCTACTTTTTGGCCAGGAATATACGAGTATGGTCAAGGTTAATTTTTTAAAACACAATATTTATCAATTACTATAATTCAGTATTTACTGCAGTTATTTAATATCATAGTATCCATAATCATTCAGTTATGAACTTGAATAACAATAAAGACAGCTTCGCAGTACCATGGGTTTAAAAAAACATACAAATGATGAAAACAATGTACAAAATAATTGTAGAAGGTCCAAAATCAATAAGATTTCTTTTTTATTTTAATGTTGCAGTCTGCAAAGTTTGAAAACAATCATATATAGAATTTTAGTTACCATGGTAACAAACTTTGTCCAACAAATCCACCACAACCAACTCCCTATTGGAAAAATGGTAAACAAAGAGCCTCCGAAGAGCTTTGCTCTTAAGCCTGTTTTCCTGTCAATCGTTATTTCCTGTCGATCCAAATCGTCAAAGTTGAACTCTAATTTTAACAATCAAAATCGTCAAACTTTGTTTAATGTTGAAAGTGACTCCTTTTCCTGTCGATTGTTGTGAACATCGTCTTTTTTTTTTTAAATCAACGATCGAAAACACAGATTCAAATTAGTTTTTGGGATTAACGATCAACAGGAAAACGGGCTTTAGAAAACATACAATGCCGAAAAGTTATTGGTGATGTCAATTATATGATGATGACACATTTCTGCCATTGTAAGTTTTTTTTATAATTTTACTTACACAATAATCACATTGGCCCTTGTGGCACAGCAGCAGGTGCTGCTGTGGGTGGTACAGGTGCTGCTACAGGTGCTTCGGGCTTGGCACCCTTCTGTTCTGAAATTGGTTGGCTTGGGATTATTTCTTCCTTCGGTTCTACAATACTGACAAGATCGGGAAGAGGTTTCTTTGGGCCAATCTTTCCTGCTGGATCCCACGGCAACATAATTTTCACTTTGATCCCAAGAACACCTAAAAAAAAAAACAAAACATATTAATAAGCATTATAACATACAGTGGAACCAACATTTAATGTATGGTATGGGACAAGAGGTCATATGGAACCCATGGGATCTGTAAAACCCAGGTTGTGTAAAATATAGGCCTAGCTAGGGCCTACAACATAGTGTTTTGCCTGCAGAGCAAAACATGGAGCTAAGCACCAAAGATTGGCCTGATAGATTAGAGATCTATTATAATTAATTATGTACCTGGGAATTGTATTCCCAGCCCCTGGGTACCCGGGGATGGCCGGGACTTGCATCGAGTTGCATTATTTAAATGTTGCAACACCCGGCTAAGTCCTGGACAGGCCGGGTAATAATAATGTGGAAATCCCCGGCCAAAAATCAGCTAAATGTTTAATGAGCCTATCACGTTTCATAAATTTGAATTCAAATTTTAGCCTACCCGGACACATTTAGGCAATCTCCACTACATGCCCGGCCCACGCGGGCATATTTATTGTGAATATCCCCCGACAATCCCAGTAAACACCCGGCCTACACGGGCAAAAAAATTGCTAAAATCTCTGGCCAATTTTGATGCAAGTCCTCAGGTATCCAGGGGCCGGGAATACACTACTTACTAGTTATTTTCAATTGTTTTTTTTTAATAAAGTCCACAGAAGAAATAGACAAAAGACTTCAGATAAATAAAACTGTTTTATCACGATTAACAAAAACATGTTCGTTTTTTAACTTTTTGAGTGGGCCCTCTATAGTTTGGTTATAACGTTATTCAGTGTTATGGTAGCCTAGGCTAGGCCTAGCGAAAATCAATTTTTTTAAATTTTTTTTTTAAACGGCTTTAAACCACACAAATGTGATTTTTTCCCCCTGGTTATTGGAATGTTTAGAACAAAGTAATCTTTAGGAAATAAACATATTTTCTCCGAAATTGAATTATTTTTTTTGGTCAAAATAATTTGTCGATGATTAAAATCCCAAAACTGATGAAGTCATCGATCAGTTTCCTGGGATTATTCTAGTGTCACCATAGGCTTTCTTCCTCAGTACTAGGTCAGGAGATGATCAAGATGGTTGTCATCCGGCTCAGAAATTTGTCACACCATTTCTTATACTCCATTCTACGACCCTGATTACAGTAGAACCCCGTTTTTACGTCCCCCGATTGTACGAACCCTCAATTTTACGTACGCCTGTATTGATCGATGACGTCATCAATATTTTTATTTTAATTGCTAATAACCATGGAATAGTATAGTTTTAATTATTATTTTACAATGAATAAACGGTTATTGGACATTTGTGTTTCATTTATTTCTAAAATCCGCAAATTTAACGTCTTGCAGGAGGCCTTGCAAGCTCCCAGTTCGTAAATAACCTAGGCCGCATCATGACCGATCAACCAGCGATGACAGCATCATGATATGCATGTCACGCTAGTCATGCATCGATATGCATCAGTTCGAAAAATATTTCAATACTCACGAAATCGATTCCTAATTTATCTATCATATCCAGTCATTGTGGAAAGGGTTATTAAAACACAGAATATTGTTAACAATACAATTTAGGCGCGAATGTGTTCAAAACAAATGTATGCAATCCTAGTTCAGAAACAAAATCAAGATTGCGAATACACTAACAATCTTCCATGGTACTATGCATACCACCGCCGTGTAACTAAGATAACCATCTAGCAGTACCGACATACATCCAATCCTTTCCACGTTGAGTTTACACTTGCATGATCGCCGTTCATATAAATCACCCAAAACCGTCTCTCCACGTTGTTTGTAACAAATACAAGAGTGGGGTATGCCGACAGGCCTAGAATTACCGATAACTAATATGCCTGATTAATAAACCAATATTTTTAGATAACTTGCAGTAGTAGACAAAACAAAAGAATTTTCCGTTTCGCGCATTTGCTGCATTTATTTTTAATCTAGGCCTTGGCTAGACAAGCGTGGCTAGACTAGCGCGCGGCTTGGGCCTAGGCTGGGCAAACGAATCCACACTTTAACATACAGCATCTTGTCCCGTGCCGTACGTAAAAACGGGGTTCTACTGTATATGTTATACGGCCGGCCAGTTTAGGGGTTTTTTTTTGAGAAATTTCCAGTTTTGTGAGTAGTTTTCACCTACCTGTCGTGTTGTCTCGAATTCACATGTTTACATCGCTAAGCGAGTAAAATAATGATATGCCTCAAGTGCCTTATAAAAACGGAATTAAAGTAACAATTCCGATAAAACTAAATAGATTACAGGAAATTGTTATATACTATATAATATCATAATACTAATAAACATTTAAACAAAGAAATTAAACAGGAATATTAAATTTTTAATGCAAAAATCCCACCAAGAATTTGAAACTGAAATAGCGTTCCATACAGGACCAAACTACGGACATTAGAACCTCATTCATGTTTTTGTTGGTATTGTTGTTCGTGGTGGTGTTATTGTTGTTGACACCATAACTTTAAAACAGTTTAGTTAAGCGCGGACCTAACAAGAACATGAGTGAGGTTATAAGGTCCGCTTCCCGCGGACCTATCCCACAAAAATCATTGTAAAACTGTGACCTGCTATTGTAGTTATAGTTGTAAAAGTAATACCAAGTTTGGAGTTCATCGTCACGTTTCAAAATTTTGAACTAAATTTTAATTAAAAGAAATTTAATTTAATTTTTAAGTAAGTTTCAATACATTTATTGGGAAAATTATTAAAATGATATAGGGCGTAGTTTGGTGCTGTATGAAATGCTATTTCAATTTCAAATTCATAGTGGGATTTTTGCATTAAAAATTAAATATTCCTGTTTGGTTTCTTTGTTTAAATGTTTAATAGTTATATAATAATTTCCTGTAATCTATTTACGTATTATCGGAATTATTATTTTTTATTGCGTTGTTATAAGGCAGATGTGGCGTATCATCATTTTACTTGCTAGGCGACGTAGACATGCTAATTCAAGATCGAGTGGCAGACAACGCGACAAATATGTGAAAATTACTCACAAAAGTGGGGTTTTCTCGGAAAACCCCCTAAACTGTCCGTATAACATATATACTTGGAATCAGGGTCGAAGAATGGAGTATAAGAAAATGGTGTGACAAATTTCAGAGCCGGATGACACCCATCTCAATCTCCTCCTGGCCTGTACTTGTATTTAATGAATACATCTTGTTGAGGTCAGGAACGTAATTGTCCAGACCCAGTACTGTTCAATTATTTACAGGATCATTCAGGAATGCACTTTGTGTGCAAAACTTACAAGAGTCATTTTGCTTGGTTTAAAGTGCATCAAATGATAAGGGTGATAAGGCACTCTAATACCCGATTCACACGTACAAAAATCTTTACCAAATGTAACAAAATGTAACCAGGATATCTCCCGAGTTT
>JAOTQE010091072.1:0-14738 GCA_025631205.1 Nesometra sesokonis
AAATGTAAACTTACAATTTAAATTATTCCAATGTTCATTAAGGCGGGATTTGAAAATGTTCAAAGATGATGCCATAAGAAGAAATAAAAATCCCATCAAATTACAAGGTTTGTAAAAAATATGTCAATATGGAAATTAAGAAAATATTACAAAACTGATTCAGCTGTTTTCACAACAGAAACCCTAATGTTAATGAGGCAGAATATTGTAATAAAACAATGTACAGAGTATACCTGGCAACTCTCACACATAATGCGCAAGTCTCACTCATGGGGACCCATTTTGGATGTCCCATGCATACATCACAAAATTCGTAAAAAATTTAATAAAAATGAAAATCTATACTTCTGAAACCCCAAAAATAAGGCAAAAAAAGCATAAAAGTAGAAAAACTACAGAAACTACAGTACAACATACAGATTGCTACATAGGGTAATCCTCATCTGGACTCTTGTCATTTGTAGACTTAGCGTTTACCTTTATTAATCAGATTTCACCCCTTTCTATCAGTGGCCAATAGCATCACTTTTCGTGTTTTGGCAGTACATATTTAGTTTACAGTAAGTGTTGCCAAGTTCTTTTTTATAGTTTGATGCTTTCTTGATGTTTTTAGCCTACCTCTGGGATGTTTTACCTTTCAGTGATATTCATTAAAAGCTCCTTTGGCCAGTGTATCATTTGGTAGTTGCAGTAGATGGCCTAGTCATATAACTTTTTCTAATAATATTTTCAGACCATATTTCATCACCATTTCATTTATTATTATTTACTGAACTTACGATAAAACTTAAAAATAAGGAGAATTCAACAATTACACAATACTTTTTTAGGCCAAAATTCCCAACCCCACCACCTTTGTTGCTATTTGTATTTTCAGCTTGACCATCCATCTATCCCTGTACATACTCAATATTATAGATCAATCGCTAATTGCAAACCACACAGATGATGCAATTGATTCTAGACTGCTGCTATAACAAAAGTAGATGTGTTAACCGCATACAATTGAGAAATTGAAAAATTGAGAAGGTGCTCTGATTAATTTAGTAGATAACTTTAAAATATTTCTTTTAATTCCCCAACTTGAGGGGAACTGAACTAATGAGTGAATTTTATTTCAGGTTACATGTCAACTGTTTTACCCAATCACCCAACAATGGCTTCACAGCAGAAGTGGTCTTAGAAGAAAAGAACAAACATTGGGGAAGCTTGTAAAAAAAATCTGTTTTGTATAGTCTTGAAGGAGCCTTGAATCCATGCATGAACATCATTTCAGATGAAAATGGAACCATTTTACACATTCGGCTAACTATCGCCTCACGGCAGAAGTAAGTTTCAGTAGAAAATAACAAACAGTGGAAAACTTGTAGTGAAAAAAAAATCTGTTTTAATCTCAAAGGGGACTTGAACTCATGAACATCACTTCAAGTTACATGGCAACCGTTCTACATAATCGACGAACTATTGCTTCAAAGCAGAAGTTTTAGAAGAAAATAATGAACATTGGGGAAACTTGTAGTAAAAAAAATTGTTTTGTATAGTTTCAAAGGAGACTTGAACCTGTGTTTGTATTTCATCCAAGTTACAAGTCAAACATTCTGCCCTTTCGGCTAACCATTGGTAGACCAGAAACTGTGTCTAATACCAGATTCACACGTACAAAAATCTTTACCAAATGTAACAAAATGTAACCAGGATATCTCCCGAGTTTTTCCTACCGAGATATCAACGCATTCACACGCATAAGCAAGTAATGTCTAGTAATGCGAAGGTCATTTAAAAAACCCCATTAGATAAAATATATTCACGGCAAATGTGTACTGGTTGTGGTACCAATTTTATCAATTTTCTCTAGGCCTAAATCCTAGACCCATTCGTTCATGAGCTTGGCGGGCCGGAGTTGATTATTGCGGACTTCCAATCGTCTTTTGCAGTACCATCACGGTAAACATTCGAAGCAATCAACAGCGTTTAGAAACCTCCGTTGTTTCTGACGGTTTTTAATAATTCTAGAGAGAGCATTTTTAAAATCATGTTGGCATTAATTTATATGCCTTCTCCTATTTCCACTCATAATTAGCGTTGATAGAAAAGATTCGTCCATATTACGACCCCGGTGTAAACAACAACGAAACCCCATGAAAGACCCATTGTTTTTTAATCGAGCAGCATTATTGCGCATGCGCAGAGGCATCAGGTACGGTAATATCTCGGAATCATAAAGATTCCGAGATATTCCGAGATTTTCCTAGATTCTCCGAGATTTTAACAGGATGTTGCATTCACACGCGCTATAAAATGTAACAATTTGTTACATTTTGTTACATTTGGTAAGATTTTTGTACATGTGAATCGGGTATAGGATATACCTAGAATTACAGAAAACTACCTAGTACTAGGGTGTATATTTGTGATGTTATTGACACTTTAAGGTAAATAAGTAATTGTTTCTCACGTCAATTCTAATTAGTCTAAAGGTCTATTCATGACTATATTTTCCAATGTACTTTTAAGGCATTGCTGATCATATCCTTAGTAGCGTCCCTTGAGAGGGAGCCGACCTTGTGTTAAGAGATTTGTGAGTTTTGGTTGAGATAATAATGTATTTGTGATAGATAGGTAGGTAGGTAGCAGTTGGGTTGGTGTATGGTACTTTTTATAGGGTTAACCCTGTTAATTACCTATATCTACCTTGACACTACCATTATCTACCATGTTAAAAGAGTTATTTTTTTAAAGGCCAGCCAGAAGCTCAACTATGATACCTAACCCACAGAAACTATTTAAGAGGATGTCCCACAAAAACAAGTTGACATCTTAAACAGGATTTGGAAGTAAGAAGTACAATGGGACTGGCTTGTTGTATGGAGAGTCGTGACAACTGGAGACAATGATGGAAGGACCAGCTGAGGACGACATAGATGGTTGAGCTCAATGGTCGTAACGTAATTGCTTTGGCCAATCAAAAGCTTCCTAATGCCGAGGTTGAAAAAAAAAGTTTTGGTAGAAAGTGCCTTCCTCTCAAACCAGAGGCATGTGTTCAAATCATGATTACTTTATCAGTTAATACCTTCAAATTTTGAATAATACCAATGTAGATTTTTATAGAGTGCTATCATATGAAACTTTTTTGAATGTTAAGGATAATAATATGTAATGTACTTAATAGATAACACAATTTTCAATTTTTCGACTTATCCCTCCTTGGCTTGTATCCGCCACGAATACAATGTCATGTAGTGTTTAGGAAGCAGTAGGTTGTAATATTTATAATAGCATGCTTGTTAAAAGTTTACTAACCTTACTGAGTAGGCACACAGATATGTCTGTTGCTCCTATATCTCGTAAGTCTCTTTCTGCATCATATTTCAAATCACTGGACACAGAAAACCTATGGAAATAATATTATATGATCGTAAAAACGGATTACAAGATAAACTTAATTTAATGGTTCAAGCCAGAAACAATATGAAAATTATTAATGTTTAACTGGAAAATTATAAAGCAATATTTCAGAGTACCATCAATAAAACAAACTGCTTTCAAAATAAAAAAATTATAATTTTTACAGCAGGTATGAGTTCAATGACTGAAACAGAAACAATAAAAGATATATTGTTTAACTGAGCAGTGACTAAAATATAATAAATTTGTTTAAATTTTACTAGAAAAATTGTTATTTTCCAAAAACACAAGTCATCTATTCCATGTTTTTTTTTTCAATTCTATGTGACTAGGGAAGGATTTAATGGGAGGGGGAGTCTTAACAGGCATAAGACCCCTAAATTTAACCGGAGAAATATTTTAACAGGTTGTAATGAAATCATTTGGTGAACAAAATTGTAATATGGCCACAGAGGGATCCAAAGACACAATGAAGACACATGTGCAAATGAGGTGTTTTTTTTCTGCTTGTTAAATACATGTCGGGGTTCATAACACCTGGTACACACAGCATCACTCGGAATACTTTCAAAGATTTTCAATGGACAAAGAATGCAATTTCTTATATCAGAGCATGACCTGTTGAGATCCGCAGTGCGAAGTTCAAATGCCAAACCTAAAAGTCTGAATACAGAACAGCACATGCAACACTATCCGCCACCCTCAACTTTCTCATAACATGAAAACATTTCAAGACTAGTAGGGGTATACCTGGTGTAAAATAAAAGTTAAATCCTTTGTTCCAAGCCAAAGGCATAATAGGGCTGGTGCTTATTTCCAGTAGTGGCGTGAAGTAGATGAAAGAGGAGTACTCTCTCGATGGGAAGCTAGAAACTTTGTACAGCTGGGTAGACTGAAGCAATGTGATTAAAGTGTGTTGCCCAGGCGCATAAGCAGCTGGCATAAGTGAGTTTCAAACGCCAGACCTCTCAATTGGGATTCTAAACCACAAAACTACTGTGCCAAAAGCTACTACCCAGTGTGCTATCTGCATCCCATGTTTTAGACAGACGAAGGTAGCAGCAATTGACGGCCACAAACATAAGGGGCACTTAGGGGTGAATTTTAACCCCAAGCCCACGTGTGCCTCAAACTCTATTGTAGTGATATACAGCATACACTCGACAAATCATACAATTATCATATATTATTTTTCTATTTCGTGTTACATCCAACTGCAAGCTTTCTCACCACTTACAGGATAAAAACAATGTCATGCTTTTTAAACCAAGTCTCATTATGAGGCTTAGGGAGTGGAGCTGATAAGAAAAGATCCTAGTATGCAGCTAGGTTCGAACCCAGAACCTTGGGATTCGAAGTCAAGTATGCTAACCACCAAGCTACAGCACAACTCAGGATGAGATCTACGTCATGCCTTCTAAACCAAGTCTCATTATGAGGCTTAGGAAGTGGAGCTGATAAGTCATGGGAAAGATCCTTGTATGGAGCCAGGTTCGAACCCAGGACCTTGGGATTGGAAGGCAAGGACGATAAACTCCAAGCTACAATGCAGCTCTTAAAATTATAATTGTTTTCCTATAAAAGTTTATAATCTTACCATAGAGCTTTCTTGCGACCCCGTAAAAAATTCTCAAAAATAATACCAGCTGCACTTCTACCCTTGCCAACACCTACACCATCACCTGTATACAAAAAGAGCAAAAAACAAGTAAGGATTAAAAAATAACCAAATACAAATGTGTTCAGATAGAGTACAAAAGGTAGGTTAAAATATTTCAAAACAAATAATTTTTTAAAACTATTTTTCTTCTTACAAATATTATAGAATGGATTCATATAAAATCTATTCAAAATGTGTTGCTCTTAAAATACATAAAATTATGAATGACCAAACCCCTACACAGTTTTTATAACTTAGATCAGGTATCAGACTTTGTCAGTGTCAGAAGATAATTTGTAACAGGCAACGTAAACCTTTATTTTCCATACATTTTGGTGATTTTCTAAAATAATTTTGTTACAAATGTTTTTTTCATTGTAGAGATTTTGGCGATTTTGTTAGTTATTCACAATTACCATGCAATTTTCAAGTTATCAAATAAAAGATATTTTGAGTAGGTACATGAAGGTTTTGTCAAACTTAACAAATTTTTATTTTTAATATCCTTTTTATGGTAATTTGTTTACCACCAAAATAAAAAAATCCAAGTTCTATATTGAAAGCCTCATTTCCTCAAATCAATCAACTATGTTTCTAAAAAGACATAATGGTAGTTACATTTTTTTTTTAATTTTCAGTCAAATGTGTTTAGTACTACACAGCTACCATACAGCAGTGATTGGTTGTTTTCAATAAGGAACCATTATAAGAACAGTTTGTAGCTAAACTAACAGTAAAGCAGAGGTCCCAAGTTCCACCAACATGACTGAAAACATAACCTCGCAAACTTTGTTGGCAGAGATAATAATAACAATAATGATAGTAATTATCATCATCACTACTAGAGACAGCAAACAGACCAAGACAATATGAAAAACAATGTTGTTGTTTATGCCTCATACATTTGAATTAAAGACTGCTTATAGAATTTTTTAAAACATTTATGGATACATTTCTTTTCACCAACATGACTGAAAACATAACCTCACCAACTTTGTTGGCAGAGGTAATAATAACAATAATGATAGTAATTATCATCATCACTACTATAGACAGCAAACATAATAGACCAAGACAATATGAAAAACAATGTTGTTGTTTATGCCTCATACATTTGAATTAAAGACTGCTTATAGAATTTTGAAAAACATTTATGGATACATTTCTTTTAAAGCTAACATGCAAGTTTGATCATAAATAAGTTTATATTTTAATTCCATTGTATGATGGTTTATTTTATATTTAAAATATTCACAAAAATACAGACTCATCCAATTAACACTGTAGTAGATTTTGATTCATTTATTCAACCTGAAAAGGCCAAAAAATATACTTGTTAAATGTCATGGCCTGCACCTAAATTTCCAGCTGACCTCTGATTTTTGTAAAGATAGGTTGTTGTAAACAGAGGTCCCAAGTTGTAAAAACAGAATTCCTGGAGATTTTCTCGTGGTCGTCCTACCACTGTTTGTAATGTTTACCCTTCCTATAATGTATGTACAAATACCCTTATACCCTTAGCTCAAAACCTTAACTGTTGTGGAATTGATAGTTTCTAACATGTATTGTCACAGTTAAAATTTGAATAATTCCGGGAGCCCGGGAGATGATCCAAAATTCCTGGAGACTTCAGGACAATCCTGGATACTTGGGGGCTCTGATGTAAATGTATGGTTTCGTAAGTTTTGGTTATAAGTTACAGTACCTTGTTTATTGATGAAATCCATATTTAAATTTATAATAATAATGAAATAGGTATTTATTATTTAGGATTATTTTGTTTGGAAATCTTAAAACAGTTATGGCCAAAATAAAGTCATTGATCTTATGGTTAAAGAAGATGCAAATCTATGGTGATGACCATATAAAAATACACTAAAATAAAAAATAAAAACTTCTAAAATTTATTCATGAGCTGATGCTATAACAAGTCAGTTTTTTTGGCCTAATTTTAAAATTTACCTTAAATAAGAAAAACAATTTATATTGTACAGGTTTATTTACTCTTTACAATATAGTTTATAAATTATAAACACTGAATCTAAAAATTCATTTCACTTAAAAACTGCAGTTGTATTTAATAATCATTAGTAACATGCAATAATCCCTGAGAAATATGCACAAAAATAGGCAATGAATCAACCAATCAGTACACTGATGTAGGCTTATAATACACAGTACAGATAACCTAACAACCAATGACCTTTTACCTAGTTTTAGCTGGCTTATAATACACAGAGCTGGCTTATAATACACAGTACAGACAACCTAACAACCAATGACCTTTTATCTAGTTTTAGCTGGCTTATAATATACAGTACAGATAACCTAACAACCAATGACCTTTTACCTAGTTTTAGCTTGCTGTCATTAATTTAAGCAATTTCTATTTATGACAATTTTATTATGTATACATCATTGATTCTTGTTGAATTGATTGCATCAAAGATGATTTTTTATTTGGTTTTTAGTTATGATGAGGTCTAAAAATTATATTAAATCAGTTTGCGGCATGAAAAAATTTCAATAAAAAAAGGTAACAGTCTATGAATTGGGTATAATTAATAATAACCCACACTATATATAATATAGCAAAATGCATGCAGATCAGATGTGTGGGATTGTGTGTGTGTGTTTATGCGTTTGTGTTATTTAATACCCAATTCACACGTAAAGGAAAATGTAACAAAATTTAACAGGGTTATCTCCATAGACATTCTTACCAAGATTCAATGCATTCAAAGGTAAACTCTAGGAAGAGACTCATGACCATTATAATAAAAAATAAGGCCTAAATTCCTTTCATGTCATCTAGGAATCAGAGCCTCAGGCCTGTAAGATTACTGAGCTACTCCTAGATTTAACAAGAATGTAAACCTGATTAGAGCATTCAATTATTATTACTATATATTATTTATAGGTTTTTATCATTTAAAAAAATTTCGCTGAAGAATTTGGCTTAAAAAATTGCCAAACTTTAGCCAGTTTGGCTTAAAAAATTGATCCTAGAGTGAGCGTAGATAATACTTGAATTATATATAGTACAAGGATACTACTGGATTATTTAGGGTAATCCCCTTTCACACATGTCTTTGTACACATACTTTCTGTGTCATAATCATTATATTTAACAGGATAAAATACTCAACAAAAATAGCTGATGTAGAGTCTTAAAGGATAAGAATAACCTAAACTGTAACAGTGTAATACTTTAGACCAATTGGTCAAATATTAGCAGGCTACAGGATTTGATGGTAACTATAATTTGATGGTAACTATAGTTAAGTACTGTGTGGTTACCGTGCCCAAGAAGTCACAGAAACGAAAAATTATGCAGAAACAGTGTGCTCACCGAGTATGGTGTTAGCCATCAAATTTACCAGTAAAAATTACAATTTACCAGAAAATTTTGCTTTTTGAAAAATAATTATTACATAATTGATTCTCACATATTTTTTTGCCCTCCTTTACCCTTTAGTTTTACAGGGAATACAGGAATGCTCAGGCCTATAGTTATGTAAGTATTTGGGGTAGACCAAAACCAACCCAAAAGCCATGCCTAGCAAGTCATGTTTTTTAGACAATTTACTAGTCTAAATTTTTCAATTGGGAGAACAGTCGCTTAGGCCGGTGCCAAACAGACAACTTAGAACCGGTACAGACACAAAGAAACCAACTGTCTAATTAAAACAAAGCATTGTGATGTCCGAAACCATGGCACTGACACAATGTGATTTTTGCCCAGTCCTCTGAATGGCAAAGTAAAGAAATTCAGTGAAGCGTGGGTAAACGGCATGAGTAAGTAATGTTAACTGTTTTACAGTTGATGAAGGTCCAGAACCGATTGCAAACTCTATTGATTTTCACGATAATGATGTCATTCTCAATGCTTAATTAGTTCAAGGTTTCCGTAAAATAGATTTGAAGAAAGCGGACGATTTCCAAATGGAAGTCGTGTCTTATGTCGATGACACAATTAAGGAACACCCTTCGGATTAAAAAAAAAATGTTTTTAATGCACCGTTGGACGAAAATGCCATGTTAACGCAGTTAAAGAAAAAGCGAATTCCTGAATTCCCGAAAAATGTCTGAGGACACCAGTATGAAAAGGCAATGCATCCAATGTTTCAAGATCTGTACAGCCATAATAAACATGTTCTAGCAAGGCATATTGTAGATAATGAGCCACTCGGGAATGAAAGCCCAGATCTAAAAATGGCGTACAATCGTTTCCAGAATGTTTTTGCTTAAACTCCAGCTAAAGATAACGTTGAGATAATTAAAAATGCTTTTAAAACTCAGGGAGGATAGAAACCCTTCGATCCAGTTTTAACGGATGAAGTTTTTGGTGCACTTTAAATTGTACGAAGAAGGCCGGAGTCACCGGTACCGATAGATTATTCTACATTGACTTAAAAGGGTTGGCCCAAAATTATTTCTATTATTTTTAACGTATGGTTGTGTACATGGAAAATTTTGGATACGCTCCGTGAAAATTATACTATCCTGCTGCCTAAGCGCACTCCAGACAAGTTAGATGGCGGAAAAATATGTCGAACGTAAGCGCTCGGTCAAACGGTGGCTTGTAAAAATTCATTCCTCCTGTCTCATGTCGCATCAGAAGTTGGATATGGTCTCTACGTTTGAAATTGGATATCGTCTCTACGTTTGAAATTGGATATGATCTCTACGTTTGTTGAATTTGGATATGGTTTCTACGTTTGATGAAATTGGATAATGGTCTCCACGTTTGTTGAATTTGAAGATGGTCTCTATGTTTGTTGAAGTTGGATATGATCGCTACCTTTGTTCTCAGTCGTTTTATTACTTCAGTAACCATACTCTCGATAGCAAAACCACTAACTGTATCTCGCAGACGCTCAACAAATATTTGAGAGCCATCCTGAAACTTCCCCCTACTAGTAGCACAGCTTTCCTTAACTTACCTATCCGCTTAGGAGGGCTTGGCTTTTCTAATATCAACATTGTTGCTAACATACTACGGCATTCCGCCCTGATACAATAATCAAAATCTACTGAAGGAGCGATCATGGCATTGTATGTCTCCCATTTTATTGCCGTTAACAACAAAGAGCTGCACAAAGAACTACCGCATCTGTCATTTCAGCAAATAAAGGGTACTAGAAATAAGAACCAAAAGTATGTTTAAATTGTAACTTATCTACGGCAAAGTGATCTGACCGAAGAGCGATTTGTTCCTGAACAAGATGTTCCAGCTCAAAATGCTCCCACTCCCCCGTCAGGTGCGTTTGCTGTGGAAACTCTTGCTGCTGTTTGTCGCTGCATTCTGCTGGATCAGTTATTTGGTCATCCCGGTGAATGGTGAGGAAGTTCTGAAGAATTACGCTCTAGCTGCTGAACTGTTTGAGGGGTCATTTCCTGTCAAACAACCAAAGAAGGACTCAGGAAAACCGACATTAGAAGATACTTGTCAAAACAACAAACAACGCAGAAGAAAGCTTTTCGGAGTGTGTCAGAATGGTTTCCGGAAGAAGAAGCTATTAGAATCCATTATTGACGGCAGCTACAAGGAGGCTAGGGTTCCTCTCTCACCGATGGCGCCGAAGATTATTGGAAGAAGCTTCTATCTAGGGAATCACCACCAGACAGTGGAACAGTTACACGGGCGGATCCTATTCATGATCTTATTGCACCAATCACTGAAGTAGATGTCAGACCATTTCTTGCACAAAAGGGAGCTCCAGGTCCGGACAGCTGGAGGTGGGAGGATATTTGTCAGGCTAGTGCCACCAAGCTGACTGCATTTCTGAAGCTATGGCTGCTGCAGGGCAGAGTTCTGGACAGATTATGCTTGGCTAGAACATCACTGATCCCCAAGACACCGGGTACGACAGATCCACCTGACTACCAACCAATAACTGTCAATTCAACTTTCTTGAGGCTTTACCATTGTATAAGAAGACGTTTCAAGAATCTACTACTCATTTCCGAACGTCAAAAGGGATTAAGGCAGGGAGATGGTATTTTCTTCAACTCCACTCTCCTGCAGAGATGTATTAAGGATGCGACATCTAACATTAACAACTTGAAAATCACCTTACTTGACATGAGAAAAGCATCTGTCAGTGTTAGCGACAATAGTATCTGGTTTGTGTGTAAATGCTTATGAGTTCCTGAACATCTCATAAGCTACTGTAAGGGATACAAAACGTAGCTCAACGGAACTTGTTCTGAACAAAGGACTATTGAAGCCAATAAAGAAGAAGAGAGGTATTTGAGAAGGCGATCCTCTCTCTGTACATATTTTTAATGCCATCATATGTGTGTGGCCAGTTTCGATCCGAATGTAGGTTACACTGGATAAACACCAATGTCTTATATTAAATTACCTAGCCTTTGCAGATGTTCTCGTCCTCCTAGCTGAAACCAGGGAGGGCTTACAGATGAATACCAACATCATGCAGCAGCTTCAGGACTCGTGCTTTGAAGCCAATGCCAAGAAGAGTGCAACACTGGTGGTGGACGCTTTTAAGGGCAAGTGGTTGTGCAGCCCTACTCCATTTTTTAATGTAGGAGAGGAGATATATATTCCAGGGATAAGCATTGGGGCATTGTATAAGTATCTTGGTGCTCCAATTAGTGCTGAATTACTGCTCGTCATCGGACTTAGTGCTAATACTCTACCCTGCCGTTAACAACATGAAATTCACCGGAGGCTTAACATCATGGCATCATTGGGATGCTAACATAGAAACAGTTCAACGAAGCGCTAAGGTCCAGAACTTATTGGAAACCCTATTGGTGTTCATGATAATGACAACATCATTTTCAACACTTTAGTTCAAGATCTCTGTAAACTTGATTTGGAGAAAGTGGACGCTTTGCAAGGAAGTTGCGTCTTATGTCGATGACACAATTAATGAACGCCCTCGGATTTCTAAAAATTTTTAAAATGCATCGTTGGATGTAAAAGCTACGTTAACGCAGTTAAAGGAAAAGTGTTCACTGAACTCCAAAATTCCAGACAAAAATTGATTTGAAGAAAGTAAAAGCCACATAAAATAGTAAGAAGAATAAGCATCCCTGAACTCCCGAAAGAAGTCTCTCGACAATAGTATAAAAAAGCAAAAGAGGTAGAGCCATAATGAACATACTCTGGCAAGGCACATTTTAGACGATGAGCCACTGAGGAATGAAGGCCCAGATCTAAAAGTGGCATACAATCATTTGGAACCACAAAGATTTTGCTAAAACTTGAACCGAAGACAATGTTGAGATAATTAAAAAGGCTTTTTACATAGGGGGGTGGTCAGATACCCTCCGATCCAGTTTTACTGGATGAAATTTTGGGTTCACTAAGTAGTATGAAGAAGGCCGGAGTTGCCGACCCCAATAGATTATTCTAAAATGACTTAAATGGGGTTGGCCCTAAGATTATTTCTATTTTTTAAAATAAAATACATGGAAAATTCCAGATACGCTCCGTGAAAATTATACAATCCTGAGTGCACTTTAACAAGTCAGATCCAACAAAATGGCTTACTTGGATCCTATTTGTTGTGCCTCTTTACTAAGATTATTAACCCTAGATTGATTGCTGTTACTAGCCTTAATGGTAGACAAAAGGCATTTATCCTTGCCAACGGGTGCCTAGAAAATATAATTTGTTAATGCATTAATTAGAGACTACAGAAATCGAATGAAGTCACACTATATAATGTTTGTCGACTTGGTTAAGGCCTTCGACTCGGTTTAGCATTTGACAATTTTACGTGTATTGAATTGATACAACGATCCTAATAAAGTTTGTCGATTCGTCAAAGATCTATACACGGATATAAGCAAAGAAGGCATGAATCGTCTTCTTCTGTGCAAAAATATCTTCGAGGCCCGGCACATGAAAATCAATGCAGGCAAATCGGCAGTCTTTGGTGCTATGGTTACAAAAACAATTGATGGACGGTAAATTACCAAATTAATCGATATGAAGAAGTCCATTTGGTAGGTTAACAATGATGAATCCCAATTATTGGCCCAGATAAATCGGTTAAGTACCTTGGCAAAAAATTTGGCTTTAATGGAAAGTTCACCCAGTAATCAACTCACATTTTCATCTCAAAACGCAATTAAAGTTCTGTTCATACATTTAATTCTATGGCAAGATGATTTCTCATAGCTTGTTCCGGTTGGTACTACTGAATTTTTAGCCTACATGAAGCTTTCCAACATGCAAGGAAATACATTGTAAATAGCCAATTGCATCATCATCTAATTAGTGATGAAATTCCCACTGTCCCTACCGCGTACAATTATTTCCAGAAAGGTTTTGCCAAAACTCCAGCCGCATAACGTCGAGATGACTAAAAAGGCTTTAAAACAGAGAGGGATCAGAAACCCTCAGATACAGTTTTAACCGGATGAAGTTTTGGGTGAACTTAGTAGTATGAAGAAGCCGCCCTCTATTATTTCTAATGTATAAGATAAGATGAGATAACTTTTATTCATCCACAAGGGAAAATATTGCTCGTCATTTACATAAAGACATCAAAACAATACAAAGATGGTAACAACAAGATACAGTTACAGTAAAATAAAGTAATATGTACAACATCATAAAACCATCAATAATAATCATCATAAACGGTCAAAACTATGGCACCCTTATTATCACCGTCACTATCACTACTACATAACTATCACTAGTTTATCTTCTAAACATCTTGTTGTACTGGATAATACTCGAGGGGATAGAGGAGTTAGCAAAGCGATTTGTATGGTTGTATACATGGAAAATTCCGGATACGCTCCGTGAAAATTATATAATCCTCCTGCCTAACAGCACTTCGGAAAAGTCAGATTCAACAAAATGGAGTCCAATTATAACTGGATCTGATTTGTTGGGCCTCTACACCAAGATAACTCTAGATTGATTGTTGTTACTAGCCTTAATGTTAAAACAAAAGGAATTTATACGTCGATGGGTGGCTAGAAAATACAATGTTGTTAAACGCTTTAATTAGAGACTACAGAAATCAAATAAAATCGCACTATGTACTGTAATGTTTCTCGACTTGGCAATGGCCTTGAGTCGTTGAAGAGATACACAAATATATCTACAAGACTGTGACTCCAAAGTGACATTTCAGATCTCATCCCTATGAAATGTTGAGTCAAGCAAGGCTGTCCATTGAGTCCTTAATACTCTTTACTCTTGTTCTCGATGGACTGTGGGACAGCTTTTCAACACATATAGGTCTGAACACCTTTAATTGTAAGTATAATGCTTTAGCTTTCGCTGTATTGATAGCTGAAAGCAAAGAAGGCATGATTTGTCTCCTCCTGTGTGAACATTTTTTCGAAACCCGCCACATGAAAATTAATGCAGGCATCTTCAGTGATACGGTTACCAATAGAAATGGTGGACAGAACATTATCAAATTAATCAATATGAAGAAGTCTATTTGGAAAATTAACAATGATGAAATTCCAATTATTGGCCCAGATAAAACTGTTATATACCTTGGGCAAAAATTCTGCTTTAAAGGGGGGTCCAGGTTTAAAACTTCTGTTTTTTAATTTTAAATAGGGGCACCAGCGCCCACATTGGTAGTGAAGTCACACATTTGTGAATCGCGGTTAACGAGAACGAGGCTCACCAACTGGGTCCCGAAACCAAACTGGTGCTACAGGA
>JAOTQE010091083.1:0-14738 GCA_025631205.1 Nesometra sesokonis
GGGGGGGGGGGGGGTTTTATGGCGTCAGAGAGCCGCCCTACGACTTGAAAGGGTTAAGATCGTAGATCTACTTAGTCAGAGGGAGTTATTTTTTCAAAGGGTTAGTGCACAGCACAGTGATTACCACCAGTTTTGCCAACTGAACTATTAAAAATTCCAATCTTTGAAATATTATTCTTACCTCATTTATTCATCATCTCTATCTTCCCATTTCATTGATCGCTGGACGGCTTTTAACCATTTATTAAAACGTTTTGCACGAACTAATAAACAAAAAGTACATTAAGCAGGATTATGAATATTCATGATATACACTATAATTATTATCATTACCATTATTGTTGTTTCATCCACCGCCACAAGCAGCACCTTCATCACCACCATTACAATTACATTTATCATTATGAATAAAATCATAATCATCATCAATGTGGAATATGGGACACACGTTGGTTGCCTCCCCCCCAGACCCTTTCCCCCCAGACAATTTCCCCTAGTACTTTACCCCTAGACAATTGCCCTGTGTGACCGTTTTTAATAATAAATAATTTATTAATGCACATTGAAACCTTATATTAACAACTTAATTATTTTCATATTAAATAAATAATCTAAAAAAAAGAAGAGTAATATAAGGTGAGGGGATGAGATGGGGGAAAAATGTCTGGGGTTATGTCGTATGGGAAAAATGTCCTATGGGGGAAAATGTCCAGGGTTAATGTCTTGGGTGGACAAATATCCGGGGGGCAAAGTCCCAGGGGTCAACCAGCCTAGACCCATGTAATACATCATCATCATCATCATCAACACTATCACCATCATCAACATCTTAATCACCATTATGATAATCCCCATCATCATCATCATCATCCCCACCACCAACACCATCATCCATTACAGTAAATAATTTCCATTATGAATCAATGAATTTAACATTTCTGAATACAGTACAAACCTTTCTCGTCAATAGAGGGGGTAAACACCGTGGTTCCTGATACAGCTTTTTCCTGATTGATATCCCATACACCCACAGCTTTCCCAGCAGCCACTGCTGCACCAAGAGCTGTTGTCTCCAGCATTGTTGGACGCACTTTAAAATTTTAAAAATATGACATCGATTATTTAAAGGTAATTAATTTAAAGACTCTATTTTTTACTTAATTTAAATACAAACTGGATCAGGACTGAATTCAAATGTGAGGTCTCAACACAAAATGAGTCTTAAAATTGAGTTAATGGTACCTTCCAATAGAGCATAATATAGGTTGTATTCTATATTTAAATAGCATTCATTGACTAAGTAGATCCAAAGATATGAGCTTTTACACTTTTGAGAAAATCACCCATAAAGCAATTGCAAAGCAGACAATTAAAAGACTATAAATCTTAGAAAATCTACATAACATACAATTCCTACATAGAAACAGACGTAAAAAGTATATTTTATAAATATAAGTACCATAGTACTTATAATTGATTAAAACTAAATTCTAAAAAATGAGACTTCAGACCTATTTTGGTGATTATCTCAATTTGATCTCACCTACGATGCGACTAATTTTCTGGCCAGATTTCACATTTTTCAGCTGGGTGGATTTTGATGATTGGTGTCCAGCCAGGTGATAAGAAAAAATGTTTTGCACTATCTTACTATTGGATGACAATTTGTGATTTTCAGACATTGGTCTTTATTTATATTTTAACTGGCGTCAGCCCTGTTAGAGGTGGCAGCCATGGTAGGGATGGCTCTTAAACTCCTTGGGGGTTGCCACAGCACATTATGAAACTCTGTGGATCCACCACTAGTGCCTAGCTTTAATTTTCATCAAAACTGAGAAAAGGAGGAATACTTATGTAAAATGTGAGGACTCGCCCCAAAATGAGTCGCATCATAGGTGGGAACAAATTGAGATAATCACCAAAATAGGTGTGAAGTCAAATTTTTGAGAAATTTAGTTTTAATCAATCTTGAGTACTATGGTACTTATATTTCATTATAATGTACTTTTTTGGTTAGTTTTCATGCAGAAAAGTGTCCTTCATGCAGATTTTCTGAGATTTTTAGTATTTTATTTGTTTATTTTTAGATTGTTTTATTTGTGATTTTCTCAAAAACGTAATGCCTTACATGAAAACTTCAAATGCACATACATATCTTGGGATCTACTTATCCAATGAATGTCATTTAAAATGTAGATTGTAGCTTATATTGTGGTCTTTCACTCAATTTTAGATTTTCCTACCAAGAGACTCATTTTGTGGCGAGAACTCACAAATGTAAATATATTTTCATACCAACTGGAATTCCTAGGACATCAGCTTGGTCTTGCATCAGTAGGTTATTAGCCGTCATTCCACCATCTACTTGCAGTTGTTGCAGCGGGATCCCTGAGTCTTTGTTCATTGCATCTAAAAGCTAAATTTAAGTATTGAAAAATGTTTTACTCAAACTAAGAAACAAACAACTAAAAAACATCCAACAGCACGGAAAATTTTCTTGTGACTTACAGGATTATAACTATGCCATGCATTTAAGCCAAGTCTTATTGTGAGGCTTATAGGAAGTGGCGTTGTTACTGTAGGATGAGAACTATGTCATACCTTCTAAACCAAGTATCATTATGAGGCTTAGGAAGTGGTGCTGTTACTGTAGGATGGGAACTATGTCATGCTTTCTAAACCAAGTCTCATTATAAGGCATAGGGAGTGGTGCTGTTATTGTAGGATGAGAACTATGTCATACTTAAAGCCAAGTCTCATTACGAGGCTTGGGAAGTGGTGCTGTTACTGTAGGATGGGAACTACGTCATGATTTCTAAACCAAGTTTCATTATGAGGCTTAGGAAGTGGTGCTGTTACTGTAGGATGGAAACTATGTCATGCTTTCTAAACCAAGTCCATTATAAGGCTTAGGGAGTGGTGCTATTACTGTAGGTTGAAAACTATGTCATGCTTTATAAACCAAGTCTCATTATGAGGCTTAGGGTGTGGTGTTGTTACTGTAAGATGAGAACTATGTCATGCTTTCTAAACCAAGTCTCATTATGAGGCTTAGGGAATGGTGCTGTTACTGTAGGATGGGAACTATGTCATGTTCCCTAAACCAAGTACCATTGTGAGAATGGAGTGGCAATTTTTGTCAGGTCATGGGCAATAACCTTGTGTGTGACCAGGTACCATCTCCGGGACCTTCGGATTGCAATGTAACCATAACCCTCAAAATGCAACACCACTCTTATAAAAACTTTCTACATTTCTTTTATCTCAAATAACCTTATATTTGTATCTCCAACTCCAAAAAAAATTGTGTGAATCATACTTCATGCAAGATCATGTGTTAGATAAAATACAGTATTACTTACTTTGCCAATAACTGCAATTTGTTATTTTTAACTTAAAAAAATTCAACCCACCCCTACCCTAGGCCCTCACAAATGGGGATGTCACAATTATGTTCTTATTATTTTGTTAAGCCTAATGTACTAATACAGTACTGACTATGTTTTACCCGTAAACATTACAATTTACAATTAAAAATTTTGTTTATTTAAAAATAATAATGATGTAAAATTTGATTCTCAAGTCAAATTTTTGAGAAATTTAGTTTTAATCAATTATGAGTACTATGGTACTTATATTTCATTAAAATGTACTTTTTAGGTCGGTTTTCATACAGGAAAGTGTCCTTCATGCAGATTTTCTGAGATTTTTAGTCTTTTAGTTGTTTATTTTTAGATTGCTTTATTTGAGATTTTCTCAAAACCATAATTCCATACATAAAAAATTCAAATGCTGATATCTTGGGATCTACTTATCCAATGAATGTCATTTAAAATGTAGATTGTAGTTTATATTATGGTCTATTAGATGGTACTAATAACTCCATTTTGGATTTTCCTACCAAGAGACTCATTTTGTGGTGAGTCCTCACAATTTACCAGCAAAAATGTTTCAATTGGGAGAACACTGATATCACATGCTGCCATAAAGATAACACCAACCTTACATTGTTCCATGATTGGGAAGAACCGAGATATACTATTATGTCACAACAAACTCATCCTCATCCACAATTTTAATTTAAATAATTAAATTTTGCTGTACTACTGGCAAAACAGCAATTAAACTGTTGTTGATTCATACCCAATCACTTGTTAATTCCTTAATTATAATGTTAAATTATTATTTTGGTCAAATTTAAGATATTTCCTACCTCTTTGGTTTGAAAACTGACTGATTCTAGAGTAGCCCTAGCAATATGGGCTTTAGTTGAAAACTGTGTCAGTCCGCATATCACACTGAAATAGAACAATGTAAAATAGTTAATGGAAACACTTGCCCCAGTACCATCTCCAAAATGCAAATAATTTTTGTTAAAACAATTTAAAAATTGTCAAGAATTCTGTCAGGATTTAGTGTAATGATGCAGAATTAAAGTTTCAGCTCTGTGTTACCCCTGTTAATTTCACAGTAGGGAGTTTTACAAAAATTGGACACAAAAAAAATTACGATATAGTCTATTACAACAGCCTTAGAATGTTTTTGTTTGAACAAAGGTAATAAGGGACTATGTCAGAATTATCCTGCTGCAGTTTAACTGCAGTAATTCAGTTAAAACACTATTGGTTCAGCAACAAAAGAAGAATTACTGAAATCAACATGACGAAAAGCGACTTTGTGTCAAAGCAGTCACCAAAAAAAACACAACAGTAACTGCAGTAGACTTAGATTACTGCAGTTATTGCAGTACAATAATTTTGTACATGGCCCCTAATGAAATTAGTAAGCAAAGAATTTACTTAGGCCCTCTTAGTCTACCTAGATTACATCTTTAAAAAGTTCATGTCCATCGTAAAAGATGATAGTCACCCTCTATACGAGAGACAAGATTCCATCTAAACATAACAAGTGGTATATACTGTGTACTGGTCACATTCACTAACAATATCGCCATTTCCTTTGTTCCACAAGGCATTATATAACTTAAGAGCTTTAAACGATGATACAGTTTTGATTGTCTTTCCATAATATAATAAATTATTCACTTTCATCTTGGTTCTATTTTTCAAAAGGTATTTTCAGTAATAGAAGGGAATAAATTTGAATTTTGAATCTTAATCTGCTGTGTAAAAATACCTACCCTCGTGCATCTGTCTGCCAATAGGGGGCATATAGCCCTGAAAATGCTGGTACAAAGTAAACACCTCCACAATTGTCAACACTTTTTGCCAGATCCTCTTAAATAACAAAGAAAAATATTACATAAAATTCACTCTATATAAACAAAATAAAAAATAAAGTGATGTAATAGTTAACAATACATTAAGAAAGTTTGGCCATGTATCATACTAAGCCTTGGACTAGCAATTTGTGGCAGAGCCAACCAAATGAGGCATGAGTCGAAAAGCTGGTTTTCCACAATAGGCAGAAATTTAAAAAAACGGTCGATTTTTTCCAAATTTTATTTTATTTGAAAAACATTCAGTTTAAACATTCATCTTCCATACTACATTAACAGTTTTCAGGTAAATGATCACAAAACAATAAAAAAACTAAAATTATTCTGCTTAGTCAACTGATGTATACTGATAAACCTAAACCAGTTTTAATTAAATCTGGTAAATAGGCACAACCGACAAGTATTCTAACCAGTCAGCTAATAAAAAAATAAGAAATGACTATAAGAAGTCTAAGTAATAACACAATTTTCTTCTGCATTAGTTAAGCTTACCAATTTCATGAGCTTCCTTAATAAATCCTAGATTATCCCTCAGCCACCTAACAGCTGCACCAGTTATGGCGACAGATCCCTGAGACAAAAAATATGAGTTTTCAATTTTTCTGTAGTCAAAGTACATTTCTATAGTTAACACATTCTATTTGATAAATGATTGAAAGAAGTATGATTAATCTAAAGTTTTATTCAGTGTTCAAGGTACATACAGTTGAATCTCCTGTAAGCAGACACCCTTGGGTCCAGGAAAAGTGTCCGCTTACGGGAGGTGTCCGCTTACGAGAATTTCGGCCGATAGAGGGCCAGATGTTACACGTTCAACATTGACTTTCTACGCCCCTAAGGGTCCCGTCGTGTCCTGCTGCCCGAAAAATGAGCGCTACATTCTTCTGTCCACAGCAGGGTATGTATGGACCAGTACACCGGGGTAACCCCCTACTCATCTCGAAAGATGTACTGGGTTCTTTATAGTACACACAAGCCGTTTGTGTACACTGGGCCTACGGTTTATAGTCCTTATCCGAGAAGGCTTTAACTTGATACAGAGTTTTTTTATATGAATGGGACAAAATTAAATCATAAGAATACTTTTTAGGTATAATTAGCTGTTTGGTAGGCCTCTCAACTGGTGAAGTGCTTAGGTCATTCACTGGAAACGAAAAGATTTTGAATGTTCGATTCTACTAGTAAATATGTATTTTGATCTGCCCACTTGCAAAGTACGGAGAGGAAGACTACATGATCCTGGTATCCTGGCGAAAGATTTAAGTAGCTTGTACTGATTGTGAGATTGAGTGATTGTGATCGTTGGTGGCGCTGCAAAGGTTAAAAAAATCAAACAGATACTACAAGCGAGCAAGTCCACGCCTAATGGTCACTTCATGCCCATTGCAGCCAAACGGCATTACCTTTATCTGGTACTAACCTCCAATGCGTATACGGTTGGTTCATTTGGTCCAAGTCTGTATGCAACTGTGGTAAGCATACCATGTGAAGATTGTACAGGCTCTTCACCAGTGTTGTACAGCAGAAAACATCCTGTGCCATACCTATACAATAATGAAGATAACAATATCAAATAAATTATTATTATATCAGGAAAATCGACTAAGGAATGAATTTGTCAAACATCTGTATACGGCTGAAAAGTGCAGACACCTCTCATAAGCGGACACTTTCCTTAACGGGCACATATTCAAATGAGGCATGTCACGGCAAAACCACCAAGTTGTAGGAAAATTCATAATTGAGTTATTGTTAAAACCATATTACACTTTTAGAACGCTTTAAAATTAGGGATAATCTATTAAAATCGGACATCTATAACTGAAGTTATTGGACAAAATATACAACAATTTCCTTTGTATTTGTTTATATTTCCTGTTGTTTATCTGCTTATTTCTCAATAACTTCATGTGCAACAACTTGATGGTTTTGCCATGCCTAGCCTCAAATGCCTGTTCGATCTTCCCATCTAATTAGTTCATTCAGAACCTCTCGTAAGCGGCCAACTCCAAAAAGTGGCCATGGATATTTTTATAATACTTTACCCCCGAAACCCAGTGATTTTTTGTACAATAAATACAAATTTCTATATAAAATCCTGACTGTGATTCCATCTTCAAGGTTAATGGGATTATACTAGGATATGCTCACATTATACACTAACTGGATTCCAAGTAATGGGCTTATGCCAGGGTCAGTAATTTATATTAAAATTACTTGTAGAAAATCACTATTCCTTCAGAGTGTTAATTGTTACAAGACATGGTTTATTTCTTTTTTCCTTTATTTTTGAGAATTGTGAGAAAATATGAGAATTACGTATTTTTTGCCATCCCTTTATTGAAGCAATTCTGGCCAACCAATGCTGCTTGTTGATCTCCAAGGATCTGAAACACAAAAAAAAATATCATAAATAACACTTTTTTTAAATTTTGCAAGCTGTTATCACAACGAATTGTACTGTTGTATTGTTTTAATAATGAATATTGAAATGGATAATATAAAATGATATATGAAGTCAATAAAATATACATTAAAAAAATTATTATTATATACAATTATTTTGTTCACACACACAGATAAATGTGAGAAAATTTAGTTTTGCATCACAATGGAAATGTCAATATTTTTGTGAGTGGGAACAGAAAAATGTCAATAACTCTCATGACCGCAATCCAATTTTTGCAAGTTTTTAGATTCATCGCAATAATTTGCTGCGTACATGAATCTTTTGTGTGTGATATCTTTCATGTGTATGAATGTTTGCAAAATAGATCAATTTTTGGATTACCATCCTTTGCAAAAATCGATTTTCAAATTATGCAGTCAACTTGCCCAACACTGACCATGCCAGGAGCCGATCCAGGGTTCCAGTGAAATGCCAAGTTCCTGATTTGAATTTTGTATTTTGTAAGAAAATAAAAAATTTTTGTCCTATCGTTGTCTGTTGTGGAAGCAGTTGGCGCAGCGGTTGTGTTTCGGACTTCCAATCACGAGGTCGGTGGTTGGAGGATCACTCTGTCAGCTGTTTGTGTTCCTAGGCAAGACACTTTATCCACGTTGCCTCTCGCCATCCAGGAGTATAAATGGGTACCTGGGAGGTACAAATGGCATATGCGCTGATTACAGCTGCAACATTGTAGAATTGGTTGTATTCCATAGGCGTTTGTTAAAAATGACTAGGGGTAATAATTGTGAAGCGCTTAGAGGCCTTGGCAACAAGCACTATATAAATGTCGCATATTATTATTGTTAGTGTCCATTTTCCATATCGGCAGCCATTTTAGGGGTGGCGCTCAACCATTTAGAGGTTGTGACAGCATTGTTTAGGTCAGCTTTTTTGTTTCTCATAACTGTAAGGGCTAGAAAGCATATTTAAAACCACTGTCAGCATTGGCTTATAATTTTCTAATCTGGTATACTACCATCAATTTGTTTTACAGGGTGGTTTCATCTTGGGGGTGTTGACTGAAAGCACAATTTCTTAATTTAAGATTCTCTTTTATAATTATTATTAGCAAAAAATAAATACTCATATACCCCAGCAATAGGCATCCCCTTCAACACGCCTTTGTTAAGGTTTCCATAAACCTCTGCTGAACTACGTATTTCTGGTAGAATTGACATTGGAATTTCAAAGAAACTGTGAAACAAAAATAACAAAAATAAGTAATTAAATTTCAAGTATACATTTATTTGAATTTACTTCCAATGAACAATAAAACTAATTTTATTTTGATAGAGGTAAGATAACTGACTAACACAAGGGTATGATTTATACATTAATAATAGTGAGGTTTTGAAACTTTACTCCCTACCCCTGTTCACCCATCCTGTGATAGTCTATACCCTAGACACTGTACCAACCCTGTGGTTTTTACCTGCATAAGTCTTCATCCCATTGTAGTGTTTTGAGGTTCATCAACATGGTCCGACTAGCATTTGTTACATCAGTCTTATGTACACCACCATTCACCCCTCCTGTCATATTCTACAAGTTGGGAAAGATTAACAAAAGGTTTTAAAATAACTGTCATTTTTTTAACTATTATTATCCTTAGTGTCATTCTACATATACAAATTTGTGGTAGAGAGCAGAGCTCCAAGTATTATGTGTTAATGGATTGGGACAAGCCCATGTAAATGGAAGGCGGCTTTGTAATACAAAATGTAATAAATTTCCATACACCAAGATGGCATATTTCTCCATATTTGCGTACAACCCACGAATGTGTATACATCAATACAATCTGGCCAATATATTAGTGTAGCATTTGAATGTGAGAGCTTGCTAGGCTCTATTTGAGCTATTCTCACTATTCTCTCTTGCCTACCCTAGCTGCAGTGATGAGGCCTCGAGAGGCCAAAACAGATCCGTCTGCAGATAGAGTTGAATCTCCCGTAATCGTACACCCTCTTATGGGAGGTGTCCACTTATGGGAGGTGTCCGCCTATGAGAATTTCGGCTGATAGAAGGACAAAGTTGTAATATTATGTGTGCATCCTTATGTCTCACATTTCAACGCCTTCTCAACACAAACAGCCTCTAGACACCACATTCTATATTTTATTAAATATTGTTTAACATTTTTAAGATTACAAAAAGATCTAAATTTTAGGACAAAAATGTCTGCGTCCACTTACAGCAGGTACCCGCTTACGAGTGTTACCAAATTCACTGATTTGAAAAAACAAACAGGTCTTTGAATTAGTGTCTGTTATGGGAGGTGTCCAGTTTGACAGGTGTCTACACGGGAGGTTCACATGTACTGGTGACGTGATTCCAGTTACTACTTTATTTGTGTGGTCTCACCACAAAATGAGTCACATCATAGGTGAGATAAAAATAGAGATGATCACCAAAATACGTCTGAAGTCAAATTTTTGAAAAATTTAGTTTTAATCAATTATGAGTATTATGGTACTTATATTTCATCCTAATATACTTTTTAGGTCAGTTTTCATGCAGCAAAGTGCCCTTCATTCAGATATATTTAGCTTTAAATTGTTTATTTTTAGATTGTATAGAAAATTTCTCAAAACTATGCGTATGTTCATACGCGTTCGCTAATGCTCACCAGCATCAAGACACCGAAATACAGTTAAGCCATATCGTTCTCACGCGACTCTCCCGATCGTGATAATTAGAAATCTTAACCTCTGACCAATTAGAAACACTCGCATTTGATTGGTGAGTCCATGATCCTGTCATTCTCCGATCTTGATACCGATTGGTATCCTGATACAGCATCAAGATCATGGAATCCTGATCGGTCATTCACACGCAATTATTTAAAGTTAAATTAACAGGCCTGATCTGGATACCTGGCCTTTTGTGTGAACCTGACTTGTGTTTCCATACATGAAAACTTTAAAATGTTCATACCTTTGTATCTACTTTTCCAATGAATGTCATTTAAAGTGTAGATTACAGCTTATATTAGGCTAACAGAAGATACCAATAACTCAATTTTGGGATTTTCCTACCATGTGACTCAATTTGGGATTTTCCTACCATGTGACTCAATTTGGGATTTTCCTACCATGTGACTCAATTTGGGATTTTCTGACCATGTGACTCAATTTGTGGTGAGATCATGGTCGGATCTTGTCCACCACAGCAAATTAAAATTTATAATAAGTACTGGATGAGTAGTTTTTTAATTTATTTTAAACTTACCCATAGAAGCCATGAATCTATAGTACCAAATAAACAGCGGCCATCTTTAACAGCATCTTGAACATCCACAATGTGATCAAGTAACCACCTAACCTTTACAGCACTGAAGTACGTCGATAGAGGAAGACCACATTTTGACTATTAAAAGGAAATTTAAAAAAAAATAATATCTTGTCATTTTGCATGTTGAGATTAAGAATGCCCTTCTACAATGCATTGTGATTCTTGCGCATTATTTTTTACTGCAACCTGTGAAAAAATACAAATACATACTTTATCAATTCTATGATTGATTTTCAAATACCTAGTTTTTAACTGTACAATATTTTTTATATTATAGAGTTTGTATGCCTAATTTTTCAATGAGTAATTCAATATTAATTACAATATTGTACTCCAGTTTTTGTTTTTGACTCATACAATATTTTTCAGTATCCCCTTTCAAAGGTAAAAATTATCATAAATATGCTAATCTATGTTTGTGTTGCCCAAGCCCATTCAACCCAAACACGTTCAGTGAAGGTTGGATTTCAGTCGTAATTTTCATCAATTTCTGTTTTTTAGATAAATTATCCTGAAAATATAAGAAATAATGTTTATAAAGTTATCCAAAAAATTATAAGAAATGCATAATGTTTTCACAAAATTTAACTACAGTATAGGAATTTAAAATGTTTAATCAACAGTGTTGACTACAATACTATAAAAATAAATTCTGGACTGACCCAAATTTTTCAAATCTTTTGCTTATGAAAAAATCAGCTTTCTCTTAGGGCAGATGATGACAAATCTAAACATTTGATCAGCCAGACCAGTCTTTCCAACCTTGTGATTGTTACATTTTAACAATTCAATATTCAAATTATTATTATGTTGATGTATTTTATAGTTCTTACTGTTTTATATCTTAACTTTTATATTACACTATGTTTTGTATTTCTTTTGTATTACCATAGCCTACTGTACTTTTAAATGATTTATTTTATACTTTGTAAATACTTTTTGATGTGTTATTGTGATCTACTTGTGAAACCAGTACATTGATACTGAAAGTGCTATCACATTAAAGAAATTTTAAAAAATATTATTATATAATAAATAGCAAATACTTTGAGATATTCTTTGTCCTTATTTGGAGTCTTGTTGATTAGTTTATCCACAGTTGAACCAGTTCTACTGTCCAGCCAAACTAAAAAATTAAAAAACTTAATAGTAATATATATAATACGTTAGACCTAAAAAATTACCTTGTTTGCCATTCACTGTTTCAGTGAAATTGTAGGGTAGGTCCAAAAAAAAAAATAATTTTCTGAGAAGGCCATTTTCTTAGGAGAAGCAGAAAATTACACACAATTATTTTGTTTTAGACCATATATAGTCTCTTTGATGTTTGATGTATTGTAAGTTAGTTTTAGACTTCTAGTAGTGGTGGGCTATAAAATGGTGATGTTTCAGATCACAGAGAGGAAAATCTCAAAAGATGCAGCTTGTGGTCCTGAGTATTTTGACACTTTTTTCAAAGAAATCGGTTGAAAATTGAGGGGGTGCGGGCCAAAGAACGATTTTGGGTTGATAGGCTATTGATGCCACGCCCATTTTCAATAAATTTGTAAATTTCGGCTTCTGCATAAGCTATTTAGATGATTTTGGTGTCAATTTTTATGTTTTTTAGTATAAGGAATCGAATTTTACTACTTAAAACAGCATTCTATTATATCTTAGTGTCTAAATTATGTTTTCCCAATTTTTATTGACGGTTTTTGGTAAAATGGAGAAAGGCGAAGAAATCTGTTGAAATGTTGCCGTAGTACAAATTTTATATAATGGGGAAAAATCAAAGCAAAATTGCTTTAAAAATAACCTACAACAACCATCACTCATCCCTCACAAAACAACCCCACCTTCCACCCCCAGTCAGACCTGTATATTGCATGTCCATGTTATTCATGTAGATGAATGTACTGTATGCCTACATGTACATTTTACTATACATCCCAGTACATAGATTGAATATGTATGAATCTACATATTGAAGACGCTGTAGCTGCTACTATTAGCTTTTCTCATCTACCAAATTCACCTTCTGTGTGTGTGCAACTGGGGGAATCTGGCAGTTCTATGTGAAGTGGAACAAAAGCTTGATCTTTGTGATAATATGTTGCATGAATGGCATCACTAAGTCCTTAAGAACCAACAAACGTGTAGTGTAAGTCAACCTGTAGGCCTTGAATAAGCTGGTGTCCTATGATTGATGAAAGTTCTCACAGTGGGAGCTCTCTGACAAAGAGTTAAATGATAAGAACAAAACAAAGAAGCACAGCCAATTCCAAGAGAGATTTACCAAGTTAGGATATTTTGCAGCCTCCATTCTACCATCTGTAAGAGTATCAACCTGTCTCCTTCCGAAAACCAAGTCTAACAAGCAACTTGTTCAAGCCTGTCATATCTATTTAGAATGTGACTTTGTCATTATGGGACTGAGAATCCTGTCAAGGTTTACATACAAGATCACCTTGCCCTTTCTCAATCAAATTTTAGCAACAGAAATTGAAGCAAATCTTGCCCTTCTGCTTACAATAGACAGAAAGCAGTTCAACCTTTATGAAGCTCAGACCTATAAAAAAAAAAACAAGACTCAACCACTCCAACATATCATTCAAGCAATACAACTTTATGTGATCCAGAGGTGACAGTTAACGAACCTTGTATTGTAATTTGGGATGACAACAATGACAAGCGACAGTCAGGGGCAGCAGATCCAGCTAAAAAGGATTCTCCCCAGGCCAATTTTCAAACAAGATGCATTTCCTGATTATCTGAGAGGCAATTTCCACAGATAATTTATTGCAAATTGAGTTTTTCAAGTTCAAATAATACTCATCCAAGTCAAAGGGGGAGGTGGGTGGGGCAGGTTTAGGTGATACCTGAGAGTGGTACTGTATCTGCGCATCTGTATCAGTGACAATCATGAACACACGAACTGTTGATCATCGTGAGCAATGTGATCCACGAGGTGAAAATAAACTTGTGGACATAAAAAGTACTTCAAACAGTTAACTCTGTTCAAATTGTGTCATGCAACATAGTAGGCTCATGGGATTGTCCCAAAAAGAATCATGAATTTAGTACTGCAAAACTGACAAATGATTCTATTCCAATCATTTTGGTAATTCTCCAATTTGCATTATTGATGCGGGGTGATGTTGTACAGTAACATACCAGAGTAAGTTTTTCTGGGTTACAAATTTACAGTAATCCTGCAAGATGCAGAAAGGTTACAATACAACCTGGAGTATTATTATCTGAATTATAATTATACTACAGGAGGCTGTTTTAAATTGTTTGATTTCCAAAATTTCTAGATGAAGTAAAAGCGAGAAGTTCTACTTGTGCTGAGTGTATTTCTACCTTGCGAAGTACAGTATGCAAAATGTAGATAAAATTGAATTTTAAGTGCAAAGACAACATCATACAACCTTTTAGTGTTAGAAATGAATTCCTTGTTCCAAATAACATAGAAATTGACACCAAATCACTAAAATAGTATACACGTAAGCCGAGATGTGTAACATTTTTTCCATTATATAAAATTTGAACTACAGCAACATTTCAACAGACTGTTTTCCTTCATCAATTTTACCCAAAAACGGCAATAAAAAATGGAGAAAAACATATTTTAGACACTAAGAGATAAAGTAATGTTGTTTTAAGTAGTAAAATTAGATTGATACTAAAAAACGAAAGAAATTGACACCAAAATCATCTAAATAGCTTATGCAGAAGCCGAAATTTACAAATTTGATGAAAATGGGCGTGGCG
>JAOTQE010091094.1:0-14737 GCA_025631205.1 Nesometra sesokonis
ATCTGTGGAGGAGAAAGACAAAGGCGGCCGACCCTGCAGTGCGGGAAACCAGGCCTTAGGAGAGAGAGAGAGAGAGAAATTACTGTAAATGACAAACGGACACGGTCATGTCCGTGACACATTAAAATCGCATCCACACATCTTTAAATAATTTTTTTACAAACCATGATTAGGCATAGGGGCCTAGGCTAGGGCCTAATTGGTCATTTTTAATTGGCACAAAATGTTAATTATATTAGCTTTAGCAGAGTAAAAATTGTCATGTCCGTTAAAATGGAATTGCCCACAGAATTACAACAATAATGAACAAAATAGATTCATGGCCCATGTACATGTCATTATTTTGGCAATTTGCTTGCATATTTATATTGAAGGATGAGAAAGCCTGCCTATTGTAAACCTAAAATAAAACAATGATCACACATTTTAGGCCTAGGCCTAGCTATTAACTTTTTAATAAAGAAATTACTGTTGGGTAGGGCCTAGGCCTAGTCTAATTCCGTTATCACACTAGGCGCCTAGGCCTAGGGTTAAGGCCTCTGCTGATGTTTTCAATCTGACCGATACCTCCACAACGGCCTACCAGGCTAGCCTAACACAATTTCACAAACATCAACTCAATTCCAGAACAATTTTTAGCCTTCCAAGGCATCCTAGGTCTATGCGATATATTTAATTATTAGATTAACAAAATCACAAATTATACTTACTGCCATTACCGTTGTTTTCTCGATATCAAACACTTTTCAAGAACAAAAAAGTTTTTAAAGGTACGAGAAGCCCATGTGATCATCTCACAAATCGGCGCGGGAAAACATTGAATGGGTTTTAAATATGTCAAAGGTCATTATTGTTTATTGGT
The DNA here is from genome assembly GCA_025631205.1 of Nesometra sesokonis. NCBI lineage: Eukaryota > Metazoa > Echinodermata > Crinoidea > Comatulida > Antedonidae > Nesometra > Nesometra sesokonis. Next base: position 863 of record JAOTQE010091094.1, read on the forward strand.
CAAAGGTTATGTTTCCGATATCATCATACATCATACGACGAACGATTTAGGATTATTTTTGGTTTCCGAGAAAAATATGGTATAAAATGAGTAATTTAAAGATAGAAAACAAGCAATATTAATATATGTTTGCAAGGTAGGAGTTTTAGAAACAATTTATAATTGTCGTATTGTGAAAGTAAAGTAATTTATGTTAAAATTCATCAAAAAAGTTTTGTTTTAACTTTTGTGGCTAGGCTCAGCGAAGGTGGTGGGAAAGTACAGCATTGTGCATGATGGTCGCGTGACCTGGGTTAGGCTTGGCGCTAAGCTAGGCTAGGGCCTAGCCTATTATTTTGTTTCAAATGACTATTTCCCTGTAGAGATATTAGTAAATCATCTAGGCTTAGACCTCCTCCTGTATGGCATTAAGACAAGGCACCCAGCCAGTGATCTTATTCAAAATACTTGTGGTTAGCCAGGACTGCCTCTTACATTACACAGGGCCTACCCCTAGCCTACTACTAGGCTTACAGCATACATTTGAATTTATACTTGCTTGCTTATTGACAACTAGGCTAGGCTATATTTGTTCATTTCAAGTTCATTTTATTTAAACTGTTTATTTATTCGAAAAAGTGTATGAATGAAAGATTATTATTATAATAAATGTCTAATGCCTTTCAAAAGTTCATTTTTAGCTTTAAACTGATTTACTTTAAAGGTTCTTGAAGATTCATATTTATATCAAAAAGTTGCAACTATACCTACAGTAGCAGGGCTCACAGAATTGGTTGCCTGATGGCCCAAGGCAACCAAAAATTATTAGGATGGGGATGGGCAACCAGATCAAAGTCACCATGGCTCCAGCAAAAATGTTTAGAGGCTTTAGAAAAAACTTGGAGGCCTAAAAAATAAGATAAAAACAGATGGCGTAGCAATATTACAATAGTCAATTAACAACAATTTTTTTTTTTTTTTTTTTTAAATTGGAGGGCAACTAAAGAACTGTGCGGGTAACCAAGTTTTAAACATTGGTTAGGTCCCGAAGTGCAACCAAATATTTCAAGATTCTGCGAGGCTTGCTTTTCAGTTCCAACTTGACTGAAACAATCGATTTTTGGATTCCTTCTTATTTAATTAATCAAAAACGGGGGAAAATTTCAGAGTTTGTCGGGGGCCTAGTAGGTCCAGTCGAGCCCCCAATGTACGGCCTAAAAAGGCACGCTAAATACGACAAACAACGTTTTTTTTTTATTTTTGTTTCTCAAATTGAACACCGGGAAATGGCCCACCTTAAACTTGGCCTATTTTTGGGGGGTTGCCCTCCCTGTTGGGAGAATTGCCTTGCCGTCGGGAAATTCCTGGCGCCACCACTGGTGCCCAAATGTGGAACTCAATATTTTTTAGGCTCAGTCTGGTTTATTGTTTATTCTCCATGATAAATTGAGGAACTTCCTTCAGTTTAAAATAAAATTTCCAGCAAATAAAAATTATTTGTTTATTTCCTTGACTGCAACAGTGAAATTACATTCTTTAAAACTACTTGATCAGCAAAACTGAAACAAAGATCATGACTCACAAAAGTAGTAGTGCATGTTTTTATTATTTTACAATGCCTTTCACATTGTTTTAATTGAGTAGATGTTCTTTCTGTTTTAGTACAACCAAGTACTCGTACAGTACTCAAAGAGCTCCGGCTTTGTGCCAGCCTCCTAAATGACCCCTTGTGGTAATCTGTGTGTATCATTGTAGATTTCTTTTCGTAACATTTCGTGACTGTCCATTATATCCTTTAGAAACACTACTCCTACAGTATGTAAAGCATGTACATGGACGAGTCAGCAGCGATGTTGTTTCGTAACTGAAAGTAAAATATGTTTGTGGGTTCGAATCCCACTCTGTGCAAAGACTATCAATAAAATTTTTTTTTAAACTAATCAGCCTCGCCACTTTTCCAACCAGGACCAAAAAAACATTAATTAATTAAATTTAATTCGTCTAGCTCCGTCTAGCCAGAGCTAAAAACAAATGACATCGAGCAATGACATAAAAATTAAAACTAATTGTTTTTAAAAAGGTAGATTTATGGTACATTAGATTCAAGATTCAAGATTGTTTATTGCTACTGAAGCAAGCTGCTATGGGCTATTATCCGCTTAAAATTACAACAGTACACAAAACAATTTATAACAATATATACAGTGTAATTGTAAATGTGAAGGCGGGGGTGGGGGTGTTAATGATAAAGAGAGCAAGTTTTATGTCTTTAACGGAAATTTCAGAAGGGTCAAGAGCAAGGTCATAAGATAGTTGAAGGGCATGTTAAAAACGAGGATTTAAAATGGGTACCATAATAACTTAAACAATTTTCTTAAAAGCCAACCTCAAAGGTGGTCGTTGCACTTTGAAACTTTTTTTATTAATTTCTATTTAAATAAGGTAATTATTCTCACCTCTTTCAACTATGCCAGTTTTCATCAATAAATTTAATTGTATTTGTATTAACTAATAAAATAAAGAATAGAGCAGATTTCATTAGTGCATACCTCCACTATTTCTTTTATTTTCAATAAACTAATTCCATTAAATTCTCCAATGAAATAAAAAATAAAAATTTATTGTACATTATAAAATTGCCAAATAAATGAATCCAACATGAGATTGGTACCTATAACTACTGTATGTCTTCTAATTCAGAAACAACTTTTGATCACTGCGCAAAACTACATTCATACTACACAATAATAGGGAGGTTTCGCAATGCCATGAAATATGAAAACATATATTATGTCATAAATTATTGTAAGCCCCATAAAAATAATTATTAGTTTATCACCCTACCAAAGGATAAAAACTGATGAGGGTGGGAGATTTTTTTTTTTAACCAACCATGTAGTGATCTCACGTTGGGGTACTTACTAGATCGTCCATCATTATTATTGTATTATTTTAGACTTGCGCAAATAAGACACAGATACCAGTGCACCAGCCTGCAGCGAACATTGATCATTTTAGGCCTATTCCTAGCTGTGTACATCGTTGCGAGCTCAAGAATCAATCATATTAATTTGTTTAAAAAATCCAAAGCGTTTCAAGTGAAAAAAACGATCGGTTGAATAGTAAAATGAGTAAAAAAAAAATCGGGATTTCTTCAAAAGTGATGCACGCGGGGGTGATAAACTAATAATTTTTTTATCGGGCCTAACGTTTGAATTGAAAACCTTGAATATTTGTCACAGATGGGCAGTATTTTACGAGGATCATCAACAATTTGTAGGTAGAAAATTTTATAAATTATTTAACACATTAGCAACTTTAAAAAATAGAAGTGTGATGTTTTCGTTATCGTATTTGGTAAATTTGTGAAACTTCACTGGGATTTATGTAACTGAATAAGTAATGAAAACTATAGAGCACACTTTCAAAGAGCATTGCATATCCAGGGGGTACTTACTGTAGGGTGCTTGAGCACCCTCTTACTTTCAGTGGTGAAAAAGTAAAGTTAACATTGGGCTTCAAGCACCTCCGTTTTCAACGGAAAAAAAGATATACAATGCCAGAGGAAAAGAACGTGTTAAAGTCAAATACTTAAGCATAAAGTGTAAAATATGGATGTAAAAACATGACCATCATTCGTAAAATCAAATAAAATTATATTTTCCAGTTAAAACCTGTTCAACACGATAGTACAGTAGATGGTGGAAGAGGTTATGGTAATGGGGAAGTCACTTGCAGAATCAGTGAATACAGTGACCCAGTCACCCCAGTCACCGGTGACCTTAATGACCTTAATGACCTCAATGACTACTGGTAATTCAACTGATGTTGACGAAATCCATTGCTGTCTCCGCATTCTCTTTGCCAGTATAGGAAATTCTGGGTGAGTTTCCAATATGACATTTCTTTACAGTTGCAGATTCAGGATTGTGTGAAAGAGGGCGCACTATTTCCGGTGGGGTGAGCATGAATATTGTTTTCAAATTTGACAACAAAAAATGCTGGCCTGTTTTGTGTGTTTTTTGATTATTTTCTGTTATAATTGTCTGTCTGAAATTTGTCTCTGTTTTATTTCGGGGGGAAATTTTAGAGGGTGGGGTGAACGTAATATAAGAGGTGACAAACCTGTACTTTGATGCTAGTGGTTCACAATAGCCTTAACTTAACCTTTAGTATAAATTTGATATGGTTGAATTTTCAAACTTCTGTGGATTTTTCCTGTATTTATATAGTATATATCGCCACCTGGGCCTGTCTCGGCTTATCTGATTTTCTATTCTGGTTATGGCCCTGCTAATGTGTTCTCAAAACCCAACATTAAATCAAGGTTTGACCATTTTTTATATCCTGACAATTTTATTCTGAAAACTTTAGAAAGTTATCCCAAAGGAGATAAATTTATCCAAAATTTGAACTACATTATAAGAATATAAAAAGGTCAAGTTACAAAATACAGTAACAGGTGCCTACTAGTAAGAAAATTTCCCGATTGACACTACACAAATTTTGAAAAATTCTGTTCTTGGCAACATTGAGGCCAAATTAATAGAAAACTAATGTAATGATATGCTAGTAGTAGCAAATTAAATTATTACACAAAAAAATACAGTACACCGATCAATGAATCTAGAAAAGTAGAAAAATACTTAATTTGTATTTTTGGATCTAACAAAGGTTAAAATCCTTAAAATTTAATTACGTGTACATCCCCATTAGAGAGTTTTATCAATTTTACCTTACATTAAAAAAAATGTATGGTAAATTTTAATTAACCACCACACTGGATTATCTTATTAAATGTTTATAGAGAATAGGAATATACTGTACAGCTAAGTAATCAAGTGGAAACTAATCCATTTATCTATTGTGATAATACTTAACAAAACTTTCTAATGGGGCTGTACACCTAATGTTAAAAATTACAAACTCTTTGCGTCTACAGGATAAATCTATGTGTTTCGTACAATTAATTTAACAATTGAATGTCATGGTGGAATTTATTTACAGGGCCACTTTTACAGTGATTTTCCAATACAGGCTGGGGTATCTGAGCCTGGCCGGCAGAGATGTGCAGAATGAGGTTCAAACTTTTAACCCTGTGGTCTGAGACCTGAACACCAGGGGTAGATTTATGGGGGGAGGGGAGAGGGTGTGCGGGGGGATTATCGTCAAAACGCTGTTGCTCCCCCTTTTGTATTAGGTGCGGCGGATCAAAAATTTGGTGGATCCACCCCCGAACACTGTGCCAGCCACTTACCGCTATAATGGTGGGTGAACAGAATGCATTCCTGGTACTGTATTTATGTACTTAACCAATAGTGAGTTTGATTTTCTTTTCAGAATACGATATTGGGACTTAGCACTTCTAATCCCTAACATGCTGTTTTTAATATTTCTGATTATAAAATCAAAAAGTGCCATAGCCAAGCTGAGACAGAAAACCAGTCCAATATTTGTCGCATTCTATATAACTGTAAGTAATATTTATTCTTTACCAAAATATATATTTTCCAATATTATGCAAACTTCAGATCCAAAATGGCATTAAAAAAAATTGATGTAGAAAATACTTGACATCTGTTGATTGATGGAACACATTTTAAGTAACTGTATAGAAGAGGAATAGCTCAAATTTTGGAGTTCGCTAATAAGATTAAAGAATTTTATTTCAAATATGTCATGAACAGAATTAAACCATCTTCCTGTACATCAGGCAGGGGTTAAGCTGTCACTAGCTAAATAGCGAAGTCCTATGCCAAAGTTAAATTTGGTTAATATTTAGATTTCAAATTAGCCAAATAAAGAATATTAAACTCTATTTGTATACAGTATTTTGACTATCAAACTTGAATTTTGCTATTCATTTTGAAACTAAATTAGCCAAGTTGCTTAAAAATTATTTCTTCTAGCTTAATCACTAATCATAAATTGCATAGTGCAGGGTGTGTAGCATTTTAAATTGCATGGTGCAGGGTGTCTAGCATTTTAAATTGCATGGTGCAGGGTGTCTAGCATTTTAAATTGCATGGTGCAGGGTGTCTAGCATTTTAAATTGCATGGTGCAGGGTGTCTAGCATTTTAAATTGCATGGTGCAGGATGTCTAGCATTTTAAATTGCATGGTGCAGGGTGTCTAGCATTTTAAATTGCATGGTGCAGGGTGTCTAGCATTTTAAATTGCATGGTGCAGGGTGTCAGCATTTTAGAAAGTTGGGATGAGTTCAGTGTTCTCCCAAGTATGATATTAGCCGTCAAATTTACCAGTAAAAATTGCAATTTACCAGTAAAAATGTGTTTATTGAAATATAATTATGATTTAATTTTGACTCTCATACTTTTTGACCTCTTTAGAATTTTTTTTTTACTTTTGTGCCCTCTTTAGATCTGAAAGGTCCACTAATCAACTTCAAATAAGAAAGTGTAATGCATACTCCAAGCGATGAGTATGCGTTATCGTGACGTGACATCGTGAGAGGATTGAATATTTTGTCAGGAATGATGATGACATAGTTTATGTCGAAATATTTAATCCTGTCACGATGGCATGTATCTCTTGGAGAGATTACTTGGAATGTGCATTATTCTTTTGTACTCTTTAGAATTTCTGAGAATACAGGAATATTCATAGAGGTCTATAGTTATGTAGATATTTTGCACAGGACCAAAAGCCATAGTCATGTTTTTTCGACAATTCAGTATAAATTTTCCAATTGGGAGAACAATGGAGCTACTTAAAAGATATTCCCTCTACTTTATTTTTCATTTAAGGTCCCTATGGTGACTCCAGTGCCATGTTTATATGTGAGGTCTCACCACAAAATGAGTTTCATGGTAGGAAAATTCAGAATTGAGTTATTGCTACCATCATAGACCACAATAAGTTGTAATCTACACTTTAAATGATATTTATTGGACAAGTAGATTAAAAGATATGAGCTTTTGAAGTTTTCATGTATGAGAAAACAGTTTTAAGAAAATCAGCCAAAAAGCAAAAAAAAAATAAACAATTTAAAGACTATAAATCTCAGAAAGTCTTCATGAGGGATAATTTCCTATAAGAAAACGGACCTTAGTAAAAATTATATTGTGAAATTTATGTACCATAGTACAGTACTCACAATTGATTAAAATTAAATTTCTCAAAAATTGACTTCAGACCTATTTTGGTGATTATCTCAATTTGGTCTAGCCTACGATGCGACTCATTTTGTGGTGAGACCTCACATATGGTGAATTTATTATTTTCTTACTGTAGGACAGTGCTTAAATATCCTCCTGGATGTTCCACTGGTTTATTATGATCACTCTATTATTAGCTTATCTTTACATTTTCAGGTATTTACAATTGCAATCATCAGCGTAGTAAGAGCAGTGGTCTCGATGATTGTAGCCTCCTCATCAATGCATGCTGGTGATACCGTTGATACTGTAAGCATAATGACTGGGATTCCATGTTCAATGTAGTGGGCTTATACAGTACTAGGGTATATGTCTACGTCACACACTGACTGGGATTCCATATTCAATTTAGTGAGCTTATACTAGGGTGCAGTATAACCAGCCTGTTAGTGGTGATGTTTGCTATTGGTCTGGATTGAAATAAATAAATCAATATGTCCACATCACAAACTGACTGCATTTCATGTTAAATTTAGTGGGCTTACAGTATACTAAGGGGTACTGTATGTCCACATCACACACAGACTGGTATTTCATTTTCAATTTAGTGGGCTTATACTAGGGTATGACCAGCCTGTTAGTGGTGAATGTTTGCTATTGGTCTGGTTTGAAATAAATAAAAATGTCCACAAAACAAACTGACTGCATTCCATGTTCAATTTAGTGGGTTTTACTAGGGTCAGTAAAGTTTAAAACCAACCATCCAGAAAGCCAAACACTATTCTATTAGAACTGGAAATTTTTTCAAAATCTCAAATTCATAATATCAGTGTAAACAATCTAAACTGAACTCTATCTTTAATACAGAATGAAGTGGACAGTCTAAAGGCTGCTTGGTTTTAGGAGAGACATATTTTACTTCAAATTACAATTAAAACGTCCTTAAATGGCTTCTAAGCAACCACTTGCCTCCTGTTTTATAAGAAACAAAGACAAGGAAATTAGTTTTAAGCATGAATAATCTTGTAATCTAAATTTGGCATTATCTAATTGTAACATTATTGATTTCGTAGTGACAAATTGTGGAAAGCGGAATGTAGCGCCTGTTTCTGACAGCAGGACATGACATGACCCTTAGGAGAGGAGAATGTCATTGAATGCATGAACATCATGTCCACAGCGCCGGTTGCAATTTATGGTAGTGACTTTAACAGGCGCGTTATAAATGTAAAGTTATTATTATATGATAACTTATAAAATCACTTTGCACTCCGAGATTGTTAATGGAAAACACATCAATCCAGTGCAAACAATAAATTTGACTTGGACACAGCTGACTTAACCAAATTTGACATGCATATGTTTAAATATAATAAAATGAAGTACCCTAATTTTGTATACACTGGCTTTACATATACCTTATGAGAACAATGATAGCACCAGTATTTGCAATGAACACTTTGCGCACCTCAAATATTATCTTTAAAAATAGCTAATGTTATTCATTGTGTCACTATATTGTATTTAAGATGAAAGGGTGAGCCAAATTACTTTGATCCTCAATCGATCGATCAATCAATCATATCATTTATTCCACCATGAAAACATACAAAAATACAAAAAAAAAAACAGTAAAAGGGTGAGGGAAGCAGATAAGAAACCAAAGGACAAACAATATACAAGACAAAAATTAATTTAAATATCATCACATGATCATTGGGACCAACCAAGTTATCTAGGAAGAAATAATATATTATACATCATTTCGTTTGGCCACGTTTTGGAAAAACACATATATGTACTGTATACCTGTACTCTGATTTTTCAAAAGAAAAGTTATTTTCAAAATTATAATTTTGTCACTTTTCATCTTTAAATTTATTTCAGGTTCTGTGGTTAATCTTGAAATTCTTTCTCCTTGGAGCTGAGCTTAGTGTGCTGACATTTGGTCTGGCATTTGGACACCTTGACAGTCATTCTAGCATCAAACGTGTTCTAGTAGTCACAGCTTTCATCTCATTAGCATACTCAACCACACAGGTGATAAGAATATATTATCATTAACCATATCATTTACATCAATAATGATTCACACAAGTTCTCAAAACTCGATAGCTTCGCCTATCTTGCTACGCGAAGCAGACGTTAGGGGCTCACTCATTTCTTTTTGGTGTTGCTTTTGCGACCATAACTTTAAAAGTGTCCAGCGTCACCTGTTTTGAACGGACATGCTTGAAATTTTGTACACATAAATTAAACACCCAATTCCGAACAAACGTTCATGGCCCTTTTTTATGTTACACCCCAGGGTGTCCCCTAGACCCAGAAAACGCGTTTCACCAAGTAGTGTAAAATAGGGCTAATTTCAACAAGCGCATCAGTAGCTTGGTTGGTTACAACATCATTTAAAATGACCGTTCTACAAAAAGGGAGATCAATGGGTTTGCGTCCCACCACAGTATGGTCTGGCTATTTTTTTTTTACATTCATTTTTTTGTCTAATGGACATCTAATTATTTACAATTGTTTATTTCAATTTGCTCTTCCAAATATTTATATTAAAAAATCTACAAAAAAAGCCTTTACAACGTTAAATCCATGAGACGTGGCCTACTAGTGTTAGAGTAACTAATAACAATAGAATGTTTTTACATCCCAAATGTCGCAGTGGAAGCCTGGACCTGGTGAGCTCTTGTTAATTTTGTAAAAACTACTCATCTGTGAGAAATGGTGCCTTTCATAAACTTAGATCTTAGTTATATTGGCAGCCGATAATTAGCAAGTCAGTTAAAACAATGTGAAAAATATTTGAAAATGACATACCTGCCAATATTTGTAATCTCAAAAGCGGTAGGCCATCTTGCCATTGCTGAGTTGGCTGAATACCAATGCACCAGCGCCCTCTTCGAGCTTTGATTTTATGAGCAAAAAAAAAGTAATTTCGGCTGATTGCTGTTATTAGGAGGAAATTAGGCCAAAGTTGGCTACTTTTAGTTCCAATTCGATACATATTTTGATGTTTTCTTGTACATTTTTTAGTTTCCGTGTGTATGTACATTGACACAGCAAAACCACCAAGTTGTAGGAAGATTGAAAATTGAGTTATTGTTAATACCATATTACAATTTTCGCAAGCTGTAAAGTGAGTGGTCAGTTATTGAAATCAGACATCTATTTCAACTGAAGTTATAGGACAAAATATACACAATTCCTTTGTATTTGTTTATACTTCCTGTTTTTTATTTGCTTATTTCTCAATAACTTTCCTGTGTGACAATTTGGTGGTTTTGCTATGACTAGCCTCATACAAACAATTTAAAAATGTAGAGTACAGTAATTTTGTCACTTTTATAAATGATGGCCATTTCTAATTACATTTCAGGGTGTGCTAGAGATAAAGTACCCAGATAAACACTATGATAACCCTTCTGCAAAGTTTGATGTATTTGCCCATGGTGGAACCGTCTTCTTTTTCATAAGTTCGCTACTGTTTTTCTTGGTAGGTTATAATCAGAGCTATAGATAGAGAGAGTTGTGACATTCCATTCACAGATTTTTAGAAGTCACGTGGTACAACTCCGGCCATTTTGTGTCCTAATACAGTATCCAAGGTTAATATATACAAAATCTACAATAATTTACTGTTTTAAAAAATTTACTAATATTTTTAATCATTATGATTACTTGGTAATTAATTAATGAAAATGCGGAAATTATAATGCGCGTCTTAACTTCTGAATAATGCGTACGCACCGCTGCGCATAGAACATCGTACCTGTTAAATAGGCTTGTAATTAGGTATGTAATTGTTAATAACGGATAAACTTGTTTAAAAACGTTAAGACACCAACTTTTGTTTATAAAATATGGCTTATAATAATCGCATTATCGTATTATTTTAAATGATTAATACTTTGGCGATATAAATGTATAGATACTATGATAACGCTTCTGCAAAGTTTGATGTATTTGCCCATGGTGGAACCGTCTTCTTTTTCATATTAAGTTCGCTACTGTTTTTCTTGGTAGGTTATAATCAGAGCTGTAGATAGAGAGAGTTGTGACATTTCATTCACAGATTTTTAGAAGTCACGTGGTACAACTCCGGCCATTTTGTGTCCTAATACAGTATCCAAGGTTAACATATGCAAAATCTACAATAATTTACTGTTTTAACAAATTTAGTAATATTTTTAATCATTATGATTACTTGGTAATTAATTAGTGAAAATGCGGAAATTATAATGCGCGTCTTAACTTCTGAATGTTATGCGTACGCACCGCTGCGCATAGAACATGGTACCTGTTAAATAGGCCTTTAATTAGGTATGTAATTGTTAATAACGGATAAACTTGTTTAAAAACGTTAAGACACCAACTTTTGTTTATATAATATGGCTTATAATAATCACATATCGTATTATTTTAAATAATTAATACTTTGCCAATATAAATGTAGAACTACCGTAGGCATTTGTAATTGTAATATTAGGTTAATTTTAACAGTTTTTTTTAGGAATTATTATGTTAAAACATGTATGTACATGGAGGGTAGCTTATCCTATGATTAGGCCTATCGACAGCATTAACATTAAATCATTTTCCATAAATTGAAAATAATTATGTGTGTCTTGTCTTGTTTCTTGTAGATAAACACGAATGAACAGTTTATAATTATAAATGTAGAACTTCCGTAGGCATTTGTAATTGTAATATTAGGCTAATTTTAATTTTTTTTTAAGAATTACTATGTTAAAACGTAGAAAGTATGTACACGGAGGGGGGCTTATCCCATGACTAGGCCTATCAACAGCATTAACATTAAATCATTTTCCATAAATTGAAAATAATTATGTGTATGTTGTCTTGTTGCTTGTAGATAAACACGAACCAACAGCCAAGTTTATAATTATAAATAAAATCAATTTTCTTTCATGTTGAATAAGATATAGAAGTAGGCCTAGGCATTGCTTATAAAAAAAATACAAATATATCATCAGTATATATTTAAAATGTACTATTATGACTTTTTATAGGATTATATACCATTAAAATTGGATATTAATTCACATAAAAATCACTAAAGTATACAGGGAATTCCTATACATCTTAAACGCGCGGGTAGCGTGTGAATTATTGGACACAAAATGGATTTTAAATTTCTATTGTTGCAACTCTCTCTATCTGTGGGTCTGGTTATAATTTTGGAATACTGCCCTCTATGGCAGTAGGTACTATTGTTATTTGAGTAACTGGAAATTGTAAGCATACCAATCACTTCCAAAAACTAAAATCTGTAACCGTAATTTCTAGTTTAATTTTATATCCTAGGAATACTCATTCAAATGCTAGACCTGGGGCAGATTGCTATAAAACAGTCTTAACTGGTGGTCTTAACTTACAGAATAAAGCCATATGGTCTTAGCAAAGTCACCCCAGTTAGACCATTGCTATAAAAGTCTTTCCTAAGACCGTGTTGAGTATTGAATTTCAAACAAACACTCCATAGTAGCAGTAATTGAGGGTGCCTTTTTTCCGTTTTGATTCGCACAGATTTTTTACTTTACTCCCCTGCCTTTCACTGAAAAAAACCTGAAATATACTACATATTAATACTAGTTAATATTCATATTTCAGATATATTCTGTTGTGCTTATCTTACCCTGTACAAGGTTGAGAGATTCTATACAACTACCATGTAAGTAATAGTGTTACATATAATTATTTTTTTATTATTACACTAATTTTTTTATTTTGTAATTCAAATTAATGCGAGATCCTGCCAGATCATGTGAAGCCAGTTTGCTGCATGCTTTTTTTCCAGCAGATAGTTGATGGCAGCCCTTGGTTTAATTTCAGGTTTTTAGCAAGTTTTGCACTTATATACAAACTATGCTACGCTCACTCTAACCATTTGTCAAGTCCCCAATGGTGGCTGGAATTCTCATTTGGATAAAATAAGAATGACCAATCAAAAAAAATGTCCTATCTTTCAGCCATTTTTAAAGATATGGCTATAAAAAAAAACCTACAACTTTTAGCCAGTTTGGCTAAGAAAAAGTCGATCCAACAACAAGATGCAGAAAGCTGCGCACAGTAGCTGTAGCTGGTCAGTGTCACCAACTGTTCGTGCACTGCACACCATCACTTTTATTTAGCCAACAAAACCGGGCTAGTATTCCTATTCTACAACTGCGTATACAAGGCGATTGAAGATAAGAGTGCGGCTATTGATCTAAAACTATGCAAGCAAGATCAGGGATCAAATGAATCAGTTCTGTATAGTGCTTGCTTTTATACTATTAACATCATCTGCTATGCAAATTTCAAATTTCTGCGAATACGCCTGAGGCAAAGTGTAGTAGCCTGAGGCGTTAATCGCAATTTGTATAACTCCAGAAGCAAAAAGTAATATATTGTGTACAGTTTTAATAAGTAATCATTTAAAAGTGTATTTATAACGATCTTTTAATTCAATTTTAATGTTAATGTATTACCTGTTGATGATTTAATTAATTGTTTCATATCTTGTAGATATTTAAAGTGGCATCCATACAATGCTGGTTATCAGAAATTATATATGGAAAGAACAATACGCAAATAGTCACAAATGTGCGTGACAAGACAGACAGACAGACCGACAGACATTTTTGAAAAGTTGTTTATAGAGACGCTTTCCGCATCTAAAAATTTACCATAGAATGAGCATAGTTATGGATGGTGTGTATGCATAAGCCAAAACATAAATATGTTAGTAATAACAGAAATAGTTAATCAC